>CBVK0103564672.1:0-10121 GCA_900067695.1 Picea abies
ATGAGTAGTTGACACATGATTGATACATACTTGGTACATGGTTGGATGCACTTGTTTATGGTACAGGTTGATTACAGGTTATTTGGTACAGGTCGGTGCATGGTTGATGCACTTGTTTATGCTACAAGTTGATTATAGGTTGAGGTACAGGTTGATACATGGTTCAAATTTATTGGTACAGGTTTGCAGCGGTATCTCTCACAGTGACAGGTTGATAGTGGTTCCATCATTCTACTTCTACTTCAGGGTGGCGGAATGGGGCAAGGACATGTGGTTGTAGCCGGAGAACATAGGGGGTTGCGGCCTCCTTCTGGTTGTAGCGAGAGAATTGGGGAGTTGGAGCTTCCCTCAGTTTGTAGCCTAAGAAACTAGGGGCTTGGAGCCTCCTTCCAGTTGCAGCTGGAAAACAAAGGAAGTTGGTACTTCCAATGAATGTAATTCTTCAAGACATATAAGAAAAAGCATTCTGTGGTTTTCTCTCGATTTGGGTTTCCACATAAAACATTGGTGTACTGTGTATGTGTATGTTTATTCATTTGTTCATTACTTACTTACTCTACAGTTATTGGATGATAATGCTTCATTGATATAACACTTGGATTATATGGTTAAAAAGGATTAAATTGCTCTATTATTGACTCTCTTATATGAACTTGCCTTGGTGGAGGATTGAAGTGGTGGAGGCCCAGCTGGAAGGAACTTAGTTTCTCAGTTCCGAACCGTGATGACACAGAAGTCTGTAACTTATTCACTTCTGGTGATTGTATCTTAATAGAAATACTCTTTTATCGTTCAATTGATATCTTCCAAATATTTAAATTATTATTCCATGGGCGTATTTGTTATGAATGTTGATGGATTATGCTATTGAATGTGCTAACATCATATATTATCACCATATGCTTGCATTGCTTGGTTGTTGAGGACTAGTTGTAGGTGTATTTCTTTGGGTCAAGTGCTCAACGGTGGACTTCATCGAACGTCTAGACGAGGTAGTCATTTTATCTTGTCTTGCTAACATATTTATTTATATAGCATACTTGATAATAGAGTTGATTTCTGCAGTCATTTCCATCTGTTGTGGTTTACCCCTAGACATAGAGAGATTTTCCTCCTAACAAAATTGGCGATCATACTGGGGATTGAATCTTCTTTCTTGGGGTTTGGAGTGTTTTTCTCCTTAGATTGCTCTCATTCATATTGAGTTTCTTGTCATATGATTGCTTGACAACCTCTTTTCACTCCGGGTCTGAGTCGTTCAGCCTTCTCCTTAGCCTAAATTTGTTTTTCACACATATACGTAGGTTTTTGCTTGACAGTCACGTACATATGCATGTTGTCCTTCTACATGTTGTGTACATACATGCTTTCCCCTTGAACAACTGTGTACATCAACATTTTTTGTTTGTTTGCTGGGTTAGGTGGTTGCTGGGTAGGTTTTGATGATTGTTGAGTCTTCTTGAGTCTCTGCAGTGACTATTAAGTGTCTGTGGAATGACAGGAAACCTGTCTTTGGTTGAATTTTTGGGTAGTGTCTTTCTCATCATATTTTCATTTTGATTGTCCTTGTACATTGGGCTGGGTTTTTTTCCTCCTTGATATCCTACTTAGGTTGTCTTTGTCTATACACAATAGAGTCTTTATATATCAAGTTGTTGTTCGCTCCATGCATTTTCATTTTTCTTATATTGAAAATAAATAAATATTAGGCATTTTACATTGATTGGTGTTCTGATCTTTTGAGTCTTTTTCATTTATATCAGTGCATGTAAAGAAAGATTGCATTTTTATTTAGAATTGTAGAATTGAATTGAAAATTGCATGTTTAGGAAGCATATCATTCATTGGAAACTGAAGTTAGGACTTTGCATTGTCTTCACATTTTTTTTTTTTACTTGTTGAGTCATAACATCACTAGTTTCACAACCACATCTTTTGAGTAAGCAAGGCAATTAAAATTAATGCTATAATTTAAAATTGATTAGTAACGATTTTATTTTCTAGGATGGACAAACTAGCTTAGGATTTAGTGCCTTGGAATAGGATTTTGTGAGTAAACTTCTCCAAGGCTATTGAATCAACATGTGTCCAACTAAGGGAGTGGAGAAATACACTGTATAATCAGTAATATCGGGAGGCTCTACTTACACCGGAGTTAAGCATGAGGTCGTGTGAGGTCGGTTGAAGGGATATCCCCCTGATACCTTCTTAGTGTCAGATATATTTATGGGGATCTATTTGTATATGGGGATCTTGCTAGTGCCCTTACCTCCATGAGAGGCAGTGCTTTCAAGGTTTCAGGCTTTGCTACCCTATCCATACGGTGGACCTAACTTACGACTCTTCTCTTGTGCATCGATTATACCATGGTTGCTTAGTTTCTTGACTTAGGTGCCACATAGGTTACTTGCAGGGGTTATTCTGCAGGTACCCTGGGTCAGATAAGGTTCGAACAACACACAACCTTTATGGATAATTTCCTCTCCGGGGAGATCTGACCGACTGGTTGTTAAGCCCACGAGGGCCCTTATAACTGATTCTGATACCTCTGATCTTTAGCAGGGAGTCTCAGGATCCTCTTGGGAGAGGCATACCTACTTTAGAGAAGGAGGCCCCTTTCAACCACTTTATCTTGTTTGTGTGCATATTGGTCATTTGATTATTGTTGGTGTGCTCTTTGATTACTAGTTGGCCTTAGGATTTCATACTGAGTTCTCATTGTCATGAATAGTGGAGTTCCTATGACTCCCTCCTTTACCGCTACCCCCCGCATGATTTTCACTCATTTCATGGGGATGCATTTGTCCACTTTTCATAATGGTATGCAGAATTATGACACTCAATCCATACCTTAGGTCTCTAATCAGTTTCTTGTTGATATGCTGAATGTGCCTTCACCCTTTCCATCCTCTCCTTGGCCCACTTATATGAATCATAGTATTGGATCCGGGGGCATCATGGCCCCGACATCTACATCTTCATTTGATAGGAGTCATGCCCCTCAACCAACTCTCACTGTGGGAGGTTGGAACCTCCCCTCTTACGGATCTAGTCCTTTCTATGTTTTTTTAGGAGCCAATACTCCAATGGGTGATTATTCTACTTATTACACCCCATCCGTGTATCCTTAGTCTTCCATGTCAGTTCCTACGAACACTTTCCCCATGGAAAGTCCACATATATCCCTAGGACTTTCATACGGGGGGAATCAGTTTTACGATTCGGGCTACCCTCTTCATGTAACCCCTTCACACGGGGGAAACATATATCCTCACTTGAATAATCCTTATCATACTTTTGCCTCTTCGTAGACTTCAATGATGATGCCCGTACAAACCTTTATAGAACAATTGGGCGGAGGATACTACCTTCACGGACAGGGACAGGGTGTGAACCAAGAACCTTCTTGGCCTGCAATGTTTCAAAACCAATATTTTCCAGGACATTGGTATCAAATGCCACAACCCACCACCACTACTCCAGTCACATCCAGTCATATTGGAGCTCCATCACCAACCACTGCTAGTCATGTTGGAGATTGGTCGACAACCTCTGCAAGTCATGCTGAATACCTACAACCAGCCACTGCTACTCATGCTGGGGGAATCACTCTAGTCACCACGAGTCATATCGATGTCAAATATCCAACCTCTAAACATCACGTGGGAGATGAATCTCTCACCTCTTCCAGTCATGCTGAGAGCATGTCACAATTCATTGTAAATGACGTCGGGGGCATTCATACGATTGAGAATCCTAGATGTCTCAGACGTAAGCCTAAATTACTTTGCAAGACGTGCGAAGCAAATCACCTTACTCATTTTTGTCCTACTACTGTTGGGATACCTGAAGCATGGTTCTCACCTGAGGGCCCTTCGGGTTCTAAGGTATTTGTGGTTTCCCCACACCCTGTTTCTCCATTGATTGACATGGTAGTCATGCCGATACAATCCTCTCCTGACCACACCCCTATTTTAGAGGTTGATGTGTCTCCTATCCCTGTTATCATGCATCCTACTCAACCTGGAGTTGAAGAAGTGGTCATACCAGTGCAATCTCTGGTCAATCCGACTCTCCTTTTGTAGGGTGGTGCATCATTCAACCATGTCGTTATCATTTCTGATACTGCACCTTATGAACAAGAGAGAGTTTTACTCTCCTCGAGTACTCTCCCTCCAAGTCCTGGAGAAGTTCCCTTTAATTGGGATGGTCTTGTGGGGTATCCAATTCCTCCACCTATGTCCTTTCAAGTAAGAGACATTATTTGATATATCATGGAGATGGTAACCTCTGCTATCACTTTAACCTCCTCGACTTGGAGAGCTTTGGGTTTTCCCAAGTTTGTGTCGGTTATTCGTAAGATATTGACATTTCACAGAAGTCCAGCACGGGAGCCTTGGCCTCCCCCGTGACATGTCGCCTAGAAACTCCCAGCGAGTCTAATTTAAGATCTTTTCCGACTCGTCTAGAAAGAGAAAAGATTTCTAGGTGAATGTTTCCCTTTTACACTCATTAAATTGGACTTGAAAGGTTGTGAGTCTTAGTTAAGCTCTTTTCCGACTCATTTTCAAAAAGCGAAAAGATTGCCGAGTGAACTTGTCCCTTTCACACTTGTAAATTGGATTTGAAAGGACGTTTATTTGGTACACGTTTACCCCTTTTTCAAACCCAGTAGAATAAGATTGTGAAAAATGACATTTTTTAGTTCTGATTGCATCTCATGCCCTTGCTTGTAGTATTGAGCCTATAGTTGGTTCTCAATTTGCATTATAAATTGTTTGCCTCAATAGTTTTGCATCCTCAACCAAGTAGAGCCTCGTTTATATCATTTTCAACTTGACACCCTATAGCCAGGAGGCAACATTACCCCAAGTGTCCATCTCCCGCATGCACCTCCTTGCATTGAGCATAGGTATGTTCCACTAATGAAACTAGTTTTTCTTACTTGTGACACTCATATACTCCTTTGTATCATAACATTAATTTGACTATGAAAAAACAAAAAAATACGGGTAGGAAGGGAGTATTATCTTATATTGGTAGCATTCATGTCGCCTTTGAACATATCACAAAGTTATTGAGTCCACTTGTCATCATAATTTTGGGTTTAGCATAACCTTAGGAAGAGGAGCTCGTTACATAGAGTTTTCTCCCCCAACTAGTTACTCTTCTAGTCTCTATGGAGAGTTTGATTAATGCCTCCTACATCTCATGGTTTCATCATTGAATCTATGCTGCCAGAGTCTTCCATATGTCTCATGCTCTTGTTCAAAGGATGTTTATCAACCTGTGTCGACCATTCCTCAAAACTCTTGACTTTGCATGTCAGCCATACCCTCGGTTTGTCTCAGAATCACATGATCTTGTAGTCCTATTACGCACCCTGGTCCTACTTTTCTCAATGGTAGGTAACCTTGAACCCAAAAGTTGACATTTCATCATTGGTTGTTGACTGGGTGGTTTCCTTGGTGTTCGACGATAAGACATATATTTACACATTGGGATTCATACAGTGTCTTGGATGTCATTAGCCTTATTGGTGGTTTTCTCACCTTTGTCAACAATTTTCCTCATTAGTTGTTATTCGAAGGGTTCTTTTCGTGTACCTCTTGTGCTTGGCACACATGAAAGACACACAAGGTCATGGGTTCATGAACATGTTCTTCGTCCGATTTCCTCCAAATCATTAAGCTCCTGCTTTGTACCTCGTGCCAAATGATGAAAGATTCCTTAATCCTCTCCTTTCAGTGGGTCTCCTTCCATCGACTTCAACTCATCTATTCTAAAAACAAGACCTAGAGTCCTATGAGTACCTAGAGGCTTGCAATCATTAGTGGCAGGTTCTCTCTCTATCGACAGTTGGGAACACATCAATGTCTCATGATCGATGGATTCTTCAAGTGTTCAACCCTGACTCCTTCATTCACACTTGTAAGAATGTACTCGGTGCCTTGTTACCTATTTTCATTATCAGTAGGTCATCTTGTGTTTGTTAATGGTATACCTCAATGACCAATAATCAAACGAAGTCTCATTTTGTTTGACCTCAACTCCTTTATTCACACAATGTGGACTTGCACCTTTGGAGGATTTTGTAGAAGACTTGAAGACATTAGCTTGTAGCGGCAACTTTCCTGAGTTGTTGCTACCTTTTCATTGGACCAATACCTGTGTAACTTTAGTGATCATGGGAGATCAGATTGTACTCCATTGTATACAAATATCTTCAGATTGATTTTGAGACTAGTTTTATTAGGCCTTGTTCGTGACTATGACATCCTTTGGCATGTAACCACATTTTTATTTGCCTATTCATGGCCATTCATAGTTGTTTGGTATATTTTCACATGGATCTGCACTGTAATTCAAATTGGTAGCCATGTATGCAAAGTCGGTATAGATTGTAATGAGCAACTAGTTCTTCTAGATGGGTCCCCATTACTCCACTTTTGGGTTTTTATAATGTATTTTGGCTATCACAAATACTCCTCTAACCTCACACATTAGGGGGCATCTGTTATAGCAATATTTTCCTCACCTGATGCAATCTTGCACATAAGGCCTTTTTCCATTTCCCTATTCAGACTTGTCATCCCTTTTTGCAAATACTAGAGCTAAAAATACAATTTTTCCACATATACACACCTTGCCTACTATACAACATGCGTATACATAGGTTGCACCATTACAGCCCATGTACATCGGGAAATGTGCCCAAAATTGAAAAATAGTGTCAGGTTTCCATGCCACAACATGAGATCAATGATCCTTGGCCTTCCATATACTGGAAACATTTCAAATAGACCCTTCAATTCCATTTGAAGGCTATAAATGGGCCAATTCCGAGCTATGGAAAAGAGGAGAAACAATTAAACTTTGAGAGCAAAGTTACTCTAGAGGAATTATTCACTTCACATTGAGTTTGCATCCCTTATTTCTTTAAGTTTGAACACATTGTTCAACCCCCGAGCTCTTCCCTTATTGATTGAGAACTTTATTGTCTCTCTTATGTGAGCTTGCCTTTGGTGGAGGATTGAAGTGGTGGATGCCCACCTGGAAGGAACATAGTTTCTTGGTTCTAACCCGTGCCGACACAAAAGTCTGTAACTTATTCACTTATGTTGATTATATCTTAATAGAAATACTCTTTTCTCATCCAATTGATATCTTGAAAATATTTGAATTATTATTCCATGGGCATATTTGTTATGAATGTTGATGGATTATGCTATTCAATGTGCTAAAATAATATATTATCAGCGTATGCTTGAGTTGCTTGGTTGTTGAGGACTAGTTGCAGGTGTATTGCTTTGGGTCAAGTGCTCAACGGTGGACTTCATCGAACGTCTCGACGAGGTAGGCCTTTTATCTTGTCTTGCTAGCATATTTGTTTATATAGCATACTTGAGAATAGAGTTGAGTTATGCAGTCATTTTCATCTATTGTGGTTTAACCCTAGCCATAGAGAGATTTTCCTCGTAACAAGGGGGGGGCATGTTATAGACCTAACCTCCCTAACCCCTCATGTAGGTAGAATAATATATTTTCCATGTAATAAATGGAGATATTAATAAATAAGGCCTACTTAATAATGTGAATAGGTCTAATGTAAGAAGACTTAATAGAAGATTCAACTTCTACAAAGATCTTCCTCTAGATTGTTATTTTGAAGATAGATTTAGTATAAATAAGAGTAGAAGGTATGAGAAAGATTTTTCTTGAGAATTATTGTAATAGAGGGATGCTCTGCTGGAGATTTACCCCTCGAAGAGGCAAGTAAACATTGATTTCTATCAATAAAGGTATCATTTTTTGTATTATGGTTCTCTACATTTTGTTGTTCCACTAGTATTTTTTGTAGTATTTATGTTTTTTGCTCATTTTAATAGATCTGATACCTAACATAGAAACTTTGAGGCATCCACTTGTTCAAAGACTCTGTGATTTCCTTATGAGGAGATGGACTTGGCGCAGGTACTGTCACAGGACTTGCAAGGATTCATGACAGAAATAATGAATGAGTTAGGTGACAAACAACGCATTCTAAGTCAGTCCTATACAAAACTACAACATAAACATGCATAGGAGATGATTGTGCACCGGGAATTCAAACAATGCCATGGAACATAGGTGGTTGTGCACACCTCATTACTTAGCATCATGGAGGAAGTATATGCGAGTGTTCCCAACTCATTTGGCGAAGCTACTGACCTCCTGACACAAAATAAACTTATCAATGTGTAGGAAGCTATCCAACAACTTCAAGCACATAATGTGGAGCTATTGGAAAAACTAAAGGGAACCCCACCATCAGATCAGGTGGAGTTGCAAAATAAGATTGCTACCATTGAGAAATTGTTGCACCAAGGACGTGAGATCGGAAGATTGTCTTGCTAGCATATTTGTTTATATAGCATACTTGAGAATAGAGTTGAGTTATGCAGTCATTTTCATCTATTGTGGTTTAACCCTAGCCATAGAGAGATTTTCCTCGTAACAAGGGGGGGGCATGTTATAGACCTAACCTCCCTAACCCCTCATGTAGGTAGAATAATATATTTTCCATGTAATAAATGGAGATATTAATAAATAAGGCCTACTTAATAATGTGAATAGGTCTAATGTAAGAAGACTTAATAGAAGATTCAACTTCTACAAAGATCTTCCTCTAGATTGTTATTTTGAAGATAGATTTAGTATAAATAAGAGTAGAAGGTATGAGAAAGATTTTTCTTGAGAATTATTGTAATAGAGGGATGCTCTGCTGGAGATTTACCCCTCGAAGAGGCAAGTAAACATTGATTTCTATCAATAAAGGTATCATTTTTTGTATTATGGTTCTCTACATTTTGTTGTTCCACTAGTATTTTTTGTAGTATTTATGTTTTTTGCTCATTTTAATAGATCTGATACCTAACATAGAAACTTTGAGGCATCCACTTGTTCAAAGACTCTGTGATTTCCTTATGAGGAGATGGACTTGGCGCAGGTACTGTCACAGGACTTGCAAGGATTCATGACAGAAATAATGAATGAGTTAGGTGACAAACAACGCATTCTAAGTCAGTCCTATACAAAACTACAACATAAACATGCATAGGAGATGATTGTGCACCGGGAATTCAAACAATGCCATGGAACATAGGTGGTTGTGCACACCTCATTACTTAGCATCATGGAGGAAGTATATGCGAGTGTTCCCAACTCATTTGGCGAAGCTACTGACCTCCTGACACAAAATAAACTTATCAATGTGTAGGAAGCTATCCAACAACTTCAAGCACATAATGTGGAGCTATTGGAAAAACTAAAGGGAACCCCACCATCAGATCAGGTGGAGTTGCAAAATAAGATTGCTACCATTGAGAAATTGTTGCACCAAGGACAAGAAATCATGGAAGGATTATTGGGGATAGTTAATTACAGGTTCCAACTATGGACTCATCTACGAAATGCCCCGGAAATTAGCACCATTAAAGACTTCATACATCCAAGTGAGGCATAAATCAATGACAATAATCGAGTGTTTTCCTCCCTTCAACCTCTAGTGTGCGAGGAGGCCATGATATAGATATCCGACCTCCATCAACAGATTTCATATGCTCGGGCCGAGCAACAGACACTATTAACCAATTTGCGCTTGTATATGTGCATGCAAAGGAAACCCTAGTGATCGAGTTGGGCATGAAAATCAAACCTACATCTGGATCAACCACATCGGCATAGGTCAATAAATTTTACCAAGACATGAAGGAATTTATAGAGATTTTTTATCAATTTGACTTAGAGTTCCAAAAGTTTATCACTGAGCTCATGAAGAAGGTACCATCCATCACCTCTATCACACCACAATAAATTTTGTTGGCTCAATGACGAGACAAATAATAGTGTTGGATGTATTTACCTAAGTGTTGGCCAAACCATGCACATGCACCACAAGTGTTCTAAGGTCCGCGTGTTCCATAATTTTTGTACCACATAGTTCCAATATTCAACACATGCCAATTAGTTTTGACTACACCTACACCAACCATTTTGTAGTTTATGTGTCGACTAAGATGTCATGCCAAAATTTGTAAGATCATGCATGCATATCCAATCATGATTTGTTATAATGATTC
>CBVK0103564693.1:0-12704 GCA_900067695.1 Picea abies
GCGTATAGGCTTAGAACCCTGGCTTATTGGTCCATAGGGTAGATTACCCCACAACACCACCAGTCAAAAACCGTGTCATCAAAGGCCTCTATGGTCCTCCCTCCCTCCTGTCATGGCAACAATGTTTCCCATATGCATATTGTTGGGAAGGAGGCCACATGACCCCACACAGTCTCTCTAGGACTCAAGATGGGCACTCTCTCGAAGAAGAACAAGCAAATAATAGTTCCAAATATGAAGTTTTTATTTCTGCGTAGCCAACACTCTGTCAGTTGTCTCTTCATGCATGTGAGCATGGTCGTACTCCAGTCAAAGATCTGTGCCTCTTGACACTGAATGGAACAATGCATGTGTGCCCAGAAATCCTAGTGAAGGATCATGGATCTAGTAATCCACCCAATAACTAACAATATCACTCTCAAAGACAATTTGTCATCTTGTGAATTGGAACCTGAGAACCTACCTTCTCAGTGTCATCCTCATAATACATCTGAATGTAATCCTCGATGTTAGAAGGCCCAGGGGGAAAAGTCCACAAGAAGTATATATCTTTAGTCATTGGAGTCAACGAATGTCCCTCTATCATAAAAGCCTCTGGATCTAGATGCCAGTAGTCAACCAGGGCATTCGGTAGCCTGGGTTGTTCCCTCATAAAAGGGCATTGGAAGAACTTCCATAGACCACATTGTTTCAATGTAGCAATAGAAAAATGATCCTCTTCGACCAATGCATCAATGTCCTCATGTTCCCTCTCCCTCCAATGGACATACATCCTATTCCATGGCAGATAAAAGGGAGTTAGCTCTTGCATTTTGAATTTGTTTCCAAGCTTTTGAGGGTGTAAGAGGGTTGTTTTGGCCGCAGTCGTGTATGTACATAGGCAAAGTATTTTCTGCCTTAGTACATACACGGGTTGTCCTTGGACAACCCACATACACACAAGGCTTCTTTTTTTAGGAGATCGTGCCCCCTCAAAAACAAAAAGAAATGCATAAATAAATAATTGAAATGCAAGGGGGCTGCATTTGTACTTACTTGGTCTGAGTGGAAGTTCATTTCGTCCACTTAAGCTCCCAAAATCAACTTCTTTAGCAAAGGGGATTTTTCTCCTTTTTGGTCAATTTTCAAAATGCAATGGTGAAAATGAGCTGTCAACTTCTATTTATAGACTTTTTTGGCCCTTTTTGCCACTTTTTTGACCCCCTTTGTCATTTTTCCTGGCTTGGAAATCATTTGGTTCTATCTCCGAGTTTCTTATTGGATGTTATGATACACTTTTCCTTTTGGTTTGGTAACCTTTTTGGGATGGGTCACTTTTAGTATCCTTTGCTAAAAGTCATTTTTTCCAACTTCTTGCACATAAGTTAGGATTTCACCTCCACTTTCTGCATCTTGTTGTCTTTAACGCTTTTCCATAGAATCGATCCCACTGAAGTGTGACACAAAACCCTCATTGTTGCTATAAAAGTGTCGTAATTAGGTGGTAGAGCCTACCTTTACATCGATTCCCTAGGTAGATCCTTGTTTCATTTTGGAATTCATGCTATTTGTAATGACTATAGGCTCAGGAGACCTTATTAGTCCTATCATAATTATGATATTTAGTCGCATTCATCTAGTGTACCATCATTCTTGGCCTCACCCTCGAGACTCCCAAATGAGAACACTTTGTTTTCTTTCAAGCTCGCTTTGAAATCCAAAAGCAACATTCGATGAGACTGCATTTATGATTTTCGATCTTGTCTGGATTAACTGAGAAAATTAGCCCTCTGGAGTCTTCTTTAATCCCTTTTCAGACCCTCTAAACATAAAAATATTGTCGAGTGATCTTGTTTCCCTTCACGCTCACCAAACTCAAATTTGAAGGCACGTTTGTCCAGCGGTAGTTTACCCCTTTTTCATTCTAGATGATCAACTATACAAATAAAGGTATGATCTAGGAACTTTGGTTTGCTAGAAGAGTATTCTCAGGCGTAATTTTAACCATTTTTCGGGCCTGAGGGACTAAATTTTCGAAAAAGGAACATTCTCCTTGGTTTTGGTTTATCACCTTTTTCGGTCCTTGGAGATTTCTTACGAAAAAGGAATCACCACAGAGTCCATAGTTAATCACTTTTTAGACTCCCTAAAATTGAAAAGATCATCGAGTGACCTTGTTCCTTCACACTTGTTAAATTGGTTCAAAAGAACATCTACTGGCATGAGTTTAACCCTTTTCCTGGCTTGTAGATTATAGAGGAAAAAGGTATGCCTCGGGAGATTTGTCTCGCTGGGAGAGTTATCCTCGGTCACATTTATACGTTTTCGAGCTAAGGAGACTAAAATTAGAAAAAGGTTGTGAGTCCATAGTTAAGCTCTTTTCAGACTCCTTAAAATTGAAAATATTGCCGAGTGATGTTGTATTTTTCACACTTGTTAAAATGGTTTTAAATAGACATATTTTTGGTGCAAGTTTGCCCATTTTTTTGAATTGACTATACTATCTATGAAAAAGGTACTCCCGGGAGTCTTCTTTTACATTTTTTTAGACTCTCTACACATGAAAAAACTATCGAGTTGACCTTCTCTGGGAACGTTAAAATTACCTTGAGGGGGGTTTCATTGTGTCTTTCTAATCGAATTTGCATATTTGCATCTTTGGCTTAATTCCGGCTCCATGTTGCTCTCAATTTAACCTTTGAAGCATGCCTTATATGCAATCCTTCTAGCACTTTGCCTCTGCGACCTAACACCTTGACCCATGGAGGAATTTTCCCCAAGTGTCTTTTTCCTGCACATGTCTCCTTGCTCCGAACATTAGTGTGTTCCTTGTGCCAGGAACTACTATTATTGCTTGAGACACTCATTCCTCCATTGTAACGTAGCATTATTTTATTCTTTTTCAAGCTCTTTAAAAATTGAAAAAGACAAAAAAATCAAATATCCCAAAAAGAGGGGACGGGAAGTATGTACTCTTTTTGGCAGCAGAAAGAGTCTCCCTTGGAAAAAGCACATCCTTATGTTTGTTCGTCAAGCATTGGGATCTAGTATGACCTTAGGAAGTTTTTCTCACTGCATAGAGTTGTGTCCTCCTCCATTTGGTTACTCTTCCAAACACATGGCGATTTTTCATTGCCTCCTGCATCGTGAACTTATATAAATGTCATGTTGCCTGAGTCTGATCATATTTCATTTTTTTTTCCAAGGGAAGTTTCACCCAACTGAGTCAACATTTCTGTAGTTTGTCCCTTGACCTCATGAGTTAGCCATCCCGAGAGTCCAGTCAAGTTCTAATTCAAAATTGACGAAGTTCTTTGCTTGATCATCGAGATCCTCTTACCTTTTCCCGATGAGCCGTAGAAGACCTCAAGGTAGTGATTTATGAACTCCCATTATACTCCTACCTGATTTATGAAGATCTTGAAGTTGTTTCTCGAGCTCTAAAGGCCTCTTCTCTAGCCATTAGGCATCACTAACTTCTTGAAGATGGATACTCTACTTGTATATCTTCAACTGATTTTGAGAGGTAGATCCAGTGTGTATTGCTCGCGAATACAATTTATATAGTTATATGAAATGGATCTGCAATTTATTTGTTTGGAATCCATGATTTATTTCATCCCAAGCATGGGTATGCCTGCATTGGAGAGACAATTTTTATTTTGCAGATGGCACCTCCCAAACTCTGGTCCCGGGCTCACTCGATTTCGTACATTCATGAAGATATCGTAATGTATTTATACCATCATTTTCTCTTGTTACCTCACAAATTAGGGGGCATCTATTATAACCCTAAATTTCTCTACACATGCATACATGGCCTTGGCCCTCTTACTTGCATTTTTTTCCAAAGCACTGTTGAAATTCTCTTCTTAAAAAACCATTTTTTAGAAGATGTACGTGCTCTGCACCATTACTCCCCGTCTACATATGCTTGTTGCACCACTAAAACTCGCGTACATACGCATGTTGCACCATTACAGCCCACGTATACTTGCAAAATTTGCAAAAAATAAAAAGTTGCAAGGAATTCGTTGAAATTGATGGGCTATTGGAGATTTCCCAACTAATCCACCTACTACAGCCCGTCACCCAACCGAATAACCAACCTTTTGGCATATAAAAGGAGGTGTTGGGGTCTTATTTCATACCTAAGCATAAGAACAGTGAAACACTTCCTGATTTCACTTACCCTCCTTGCCCAAGATATTGTTGCCTTTTGTGAGAATTGCCTCAACATTCCCTCATTAGCCCCTTCTTCCTCCATTTAACCCATTAACTTCACAAGAAGAGATAATAAGGTTGAGAGGATAATTTCATACAAGGTGAACTTGGATCTTGGTGAAGAGGAGCCCAGACTAGGTTCGCGGAACGGTGGCCGACTTAGATTGTAAAGGTATAATCTATGTGTTATTAATAAAAGAATTACATTTTCTTGTCCCAAATGAGGGTGTATTGAATACTTTTATTGATTTATGATTGACATTCTAACATCTAACCCTAACTTATATATGGAATAACATTCTTGTATTTTTTTTGTTTGTCAATCTTTGGATGTAGGTCAACCCTGGGAGGAGGCGTGCAGTCAGTGGAACTTCCAAGCGCGAGGAGGTCATCACCAGACATGGGATTAGAGGTATAGTTACCTGATCTCCTTTTTCTTGATTTCATCATATGAGTTTTGGTATGTTTGGGGTAGTATAGAGAATTAATTGAATTTTAGATGGTTAATCGATCTTCCTACATTCTGAACCCTGGTGTAGATAAATGGGGTTTTTCCCACTAGCACTAAGTTTCAAATTGCAGTTGGTAAATTTAAATTTCCTCCTTATAGCCAGCAAATGTTGTAGTTATCTCCACATAGAAGGAATATCCCACTCCTACATTAAGGAATCTAGTCTTTTGGTCGTGACAGTAGAATGGGTAAAAGTGGACACATGAACAGGAACGAGACTGAAGGACTTGAGATCATGGAGGCATACAAAAACAATAGACATATCTTCGACCAGGATGGTTGGTATATGTTTTGCACCAAATTAGATGGTTATCACCATGGTGTAGCTCATGCATTTGTTGAAGGATTTTATGGACATAGGGTTCATCTTGCTAATCCGATTATGTAGGTTACATAGAATTCAATAGCATCAGCCTATAATCTCCCAGTTGATGGTGAAAAATGGTTCAAGAACAAATTAATCACAGGTGGGGATGTCAATCAATTCCTGAAACTAGAGCACAAAGATCCCAATTGGGTCAAGGGTATTCCTAGGGACTGGATAGTTGATGAATGGATGGAGGCCTTTCTTATGCTCAAAGGCTATATCACATGTGAAGGAAATTATTTTACTTTGCTCATGTTTCATCTACGATTCCTCCTTCATTTGTCAGGAATTAAAAGGATGAGCCTGACATATTATTTCTCGAGGGACTTGAATAAAATGGACATCAAGATTCAATAAAATCCCAAGACTACCCTAGATGGTATCTATCATCAAGGGTTAATCAAGGTACTCATTAAAGCAGAGCTGGAGAAACAATAGAGGACATGGGATCAATTCTTGATCCAGTCATGGTTTAAAATAGAAGTTCATCCTCCTTCCCAAAAGTCAACTGATAAAGTTGTCGAACCAATGCAAGGAGCATCATCAAGCACAAGTCCACTTGTTGTTTCAAGGAAGAATAAAAGGAAAACCAATTTGAATATTTCAGATGAACGAGTTGAGAATACTCCAACCAGTTTGCAGATATGTGAAGGACCTTCTCATGTGTTGGGTGGAGGTAGGCATCCTTTACCTCATACACAAAAGGTTTATATCAGAAAACATAAAAGGTTAGTAGAACCTATGATCTTGAATGAAATTAAAGAACCTGAAATGATAAAGGTACATGAAAACCCTATACAATCTAAAGAACCCATTCCTAAGATTATTCCTCCTAGTTCGAGTTCTTCTGAAGATGATGTTGATAGATATAAAATTCTGGTAAGGAAAAGGAGTACTGGGCCACAAAAAAAAAATTAGATTGAAATCCAAATCCATGTACAACCCTACAATCAAAGATAAGGTTATGTTAATTGATGAAGAACCTACAAACCCTAATGCAGAGCCATCAACAAGAAAGAAGGTTTATAAAATCGAAACTAAGAAGAAGAAACCAAAGAAAGAGGATCTAACAATAAACAAAAAGGCCCCTACAGGAAGAGACATATTTTCTGCAAGAAAATAGAGTAAACGGAGTAAGAAGGACCCAAAACCTTTGACTAGATATGAATATGGTAAGCCAAAGAGAATGAAAACTCATTCAAAAACAATGCACATAAGAGGTAATAGTTTGGATTTGTTAGTTGAGGCAACTAAATCTGTCTTCCAGGGAGAAGTTTCAATTTGAGAACTGAAGTGTTTATGCAAAGCCTATTTTTTTACTAATGATGATGGATGCTTGATAAAGCCTTTTTTGTTTTCATGAACTCAAGGTATTATCTCCCTTTGATTAACGATTGACTATAACCTAGGAAAGAAAAGGCATGAAGGATATTAAGATATGGTTTTAAAAGAGCGCTACAGGAAGTTCCCGCAACACTCTTCACAAGAAAAACAGTGGCCCTACAGGAACACCTATAGCAACTGATTTTGCATAAGTAGGCATGTAATTCCATTTTTTTATGGGAATAGAATATGATGAGGTTAATATTTTGTGGAATCTGAAGAGAGAATATAATATCCCTTTTTAAGTTGATTTACAACTTCTTTGGGTGGATGACAATACATATCAGTAATCTGTTTTCGAGTTTTCAAGTGATTGGAACAAATGGATGAAAAAAGATCAGGTGGATTTCAAAAGATTAAGTGAAATATGCAACGTACCATCCAGGTGTAATTAAGTCAACAAAAATTGTATCTCTATGCAAAATTGTTTCCTAGGTTATATGATCTAATTATTTTCTATTTCTATGTATCAATAGATATAGGCAAAATTCACCCTTAAGGCCTGTAGGAGTTAGTTTGAGATATCCCTAGATATCAGACTGATCATAAATGTATGAAACTGATGTAAAAATCTATATATTTGATGAAGTAGAGGAAGAAAGTGTTGAATCCTTGTTTTTGGCTTGATATTGTATATCTAAAGATTGTTTTGATCTATATTTCCTATGTAAATACATCAGTTGGTAATGAAGTTAATGATTAGTTTGTTTTCTGTCTATGTTTATCATCTTCATGTTTTCTTCTCAACCACTGTGTTGATGTCATATGAGCTTATAACAAATTCTTTTGTGTTGAGAAGGTTTCTCTAAATGGTTTTTACTAATATTTTCCACATTTGTGTTTCTTCTTCTGAAATCTTATTTGGAATGATTTCTAGATAAAGGTTTATTCTTTTATTGTATAGGGACATTAAGAACAAGATTTCTTTATTGGTGGATTTATGAGTTTTGTTTTTCCCTTCTCTCAATCAAATCATCTAAAATATTAAGTCTCTAACCATTATTTTTATTTACCTTACTTGTTGCACCTAGGTAAGTGATCTTAATAGATCAGATCATTATTTCATTTCAAACTAAGAAAGGATTTATCCATATTAAAACCCCTATTGAAAATTTTGAAACAAGGTGTGCAAGGATTAACTCAATAGCAGACTTTAGTTGACTTCTATCACTAACATCTTTTGGCACCATTCTCAGGGATGAAATGATGAGATTTTCCTTGGGTATAACGACAAGAGTTTACAGATCTAGTTGTATATGGTGAAACTATAACTGGACACAAGTTGATTGTAATATCTTTTCACCTAGTGACTCCAAATAAGACACTTTGGATCCAAAGAAAAATGGGACTAGAGCCCATCAAGAATCTCCAAATTTGCATGTTGTTTTAGACCCTGATAAGATCCTAAAACAGTCTAAATCTCTTAAAAAAATAGTGTTTGAGAAGCTATTCATTTTACCTCCTTCTGAAGAATCCACCTCGGGGAAAGAGGAATTTTTTGAACCATAATAACTATACACACCCTATCCCGAGGAAAGGTATAAGTCTCAAGTAATCCTTAACCCTGCTGAAGGAGTAGAGTACATTCCATCAAAAAATATCTCAGTCCTTGAAAATGTTCACAAGAAAGAAGATCCTGATTTTATAATTGTTCCTCCATCATACAATCTTCCAGGTCAAGAATCTGAAGAAGAGAAACCCAATATTAGTTTCCAAGCTAATATTTGTGCTGCTGAAAAACTTGTTGAAGAAATTCTCGAGTCTTCTCCAAATATTCAATTAGTAAACATTCCTAAGCCCTTATCACCACAATCACCAAATATAAATCAACCTTTAGGTGGTCAAACAATGGTTGGTGCAACAACACCCAATCCAATGGATGCCATTAGGGATGAAAGATATGCACCTTTAGTATTTACAAATAATCTCCATCCTCTCCCAAGAAATGATTACATGAAGTACCTTCCAAGGTTTGACAATGAAGGGGAAACAACTGCAGAGGAACATTTGACATCTTTTTACTCCTTTGGTGACAATTTTCAAATGGATTATGATGATGTATGGATGAGGCTTTTTGTCCAAAATTTAGATGGATAAGTGAGGAAGTGATTCAAGAAGTTAAGAGATAACTCCATTACTATTATCACAGGCCTTGATGCTACCTTCTTGAGAAAGTGGGGAGACAAGATAAATGATTTGTATTACATGAAAAAATTCAACAATCTTCGAAGAAAAAATGGTGAATATGTCTCTAAATTCTCTCAGATATTTAATTGGATATACCAGAATATACCAAATGATATTAGGCCAGTTGAAAGGTTATAAAAGGACACTTATGCTAATTCCTTTGATGTTGATTTTTGTTTTCTACCAAGGGAAATAAGATCAACCACTTTGGTTGATATGAAAGATTCAACTCTATAAGTTGAATCCAACATTTTAGCATCAAAACAACTCAAGAAGAGGTCATATAAGGGAAATATAAAGGAAGAATATAAGTCCTCTTCATCAAATACAAAAAACCATAAAATTTCCTTGGAGGAGATGGAAAGAAATATGGAGGAAATGTCATCTGAGTTGTCTAAACTCAGATTGGAAAAGAAAAAATGGAATACACCTTAGGAAGGAAATCGAAATAAAAATCAATACAAAATACCTTATAACCCTTAGGTCTTGTAGAGGGATAAGAAGAACAATGATGATCAAAAAATCCAGACAACCTTGCAGAAAAATCATATTGAGGAAAATCAAGAAACTGAAGAGGTAGATGAAGATTTGGATATTCATTTGTTTGGATATGATATTGCTCTCAGTCACCTAACATAGAATGAATATGAAGATTCATTTAATTCACAGGTTGGGGAAAGTCCAAATAACATGATTTGTAACACAGATCAGCAGGGGTACAATCTTAGATCCAAACAAGATCCTACTAAATATACTCCTCAAAAAGATAAATATGTTGCCCCAACAATACAGACATGAAACAAAAATCTTGAAAGGAAGCAAGTATAGCCAACTATGAAAGTAACAACCCCAGAAGTAGAAAAGGTATCATATCCTTTCAGTATAGAACACGATATAACTAAGATCGAAATTCCTATTGCTTTGACTGAATTGGTTAAAACTAATTATTATAGGAGTCAGTTTTTGAAATGGTTAAAACCTTCTTCTATCATAGACTCCATTACTGATGTGATTAATCTCCAAGCATGTTAAATTATCAAAATTCTTGTCAGAAAAATACCGAGCTAAATATGAGGAACTGTTGAAAGGGTTCATTTATATGTTTTCATGGAAATATGAAGATCTTAGGACCTTTGATGAAACTATCATTCAACACAAGATACCTTTGAAAGAGAATGTAAAACCTTTTAAGCAGAAGTTAAGGCATAATAATCCTCTTTTGTTACCTATTATGGAGAAGGAAGTCTAGAAAATTTTAGATGCTAATATCATTGTACCCTTAAGGTATTATGACTGGGTAGAAAATATGGTGCTAGTGAGAAAAAAGAATGGTGAAATAAGACTTTGTGTAAATTTCATAAATCTGAACAGGTGTTCCCAAAAAGACAACTATCCATTGCCCAAAATGGAAAATATATTGTAGAGGGTGGTAGGATCTAGTAGGTTGTCTATGATTGATGTTTTTTCTGGATACAACCAAGTAGTTTTTCACCCAGATGATATGGAGAAGATTGCTTTCACAACACCATGGGGTACTTTTATGTATGCTCAAATGCATTTCTTTTTGATGAATGTTGGGGGCACCTTTCAACATTCTATGGATATTTCCTTTGTGGGAGAGAAGAATAAGTTTGTGGTCATCTATTTGGATGAAATTACTGTATTCTCTAAATCTGATGAGGAGCATCTACACCATTTGAGACGGGTACTTTTGAAGTGAAGAAGGTATAGTCTTTCTTTATATCGAAAAAATTCTCATTTTGCTTTAGAACAAGGGAAATTGCTAGGTCATATTGTTTATGTTGATGGAGTTAAAATTGATCCTGCTAGAGTGATAGCCATTCAAAATATTTCTATCCCTAGAACTAAGAAATAAATATAGTCTTTCCTTAGAAAGATAAACTTTCTTAGAAGGTTTATTCCCAACTTTGTTGAACTAGTCAAACACATAACTTGCATGTTGAAGAAAGGCAGTGAAATCAAATGGAGAACATAAGATAAAGATTATTTCCAATCTATTAAGAAGGATATTCCAGATGCACCTATTTTAATTAGCCAAGATTTTGAAAAAGATTTCTTGATTTTTTCTTTTGCATCTAAAGATATTTTAGCAGTATCCCTTTTACAGAGAAATTCTGAGGGTTTTGAACAACCCATTGCCTTTTTTAGCAGGGTACTTCGGGATGTTGAGTTAAAATACAATATCATGGAGAAGAAGGATTTTTATTTGGTCAAAGCATTAAAATATTTTAGATTTTATGTGCTACATTCCAAAATCATTGCATATGTGCCATCTAGTATTATCAAATATATCTTGACTCGGTCACACAGTGATGGAACACGAGTTAAATGGATAGATAAGCTACTTGTAACACACCCACTACGGAATTTCAAAATTTTCGGCCTTTTTCTTCTTTTCTCTGAAGTCCTATGGGGGCTTAGCGCAGGCTAGCTCTTCCCTTTTCCACCTCCATGTGATTGTCGGTTATGACCACAGGCTTTATCAGAGGGTACTCCTCGACTTTCGCGATATGAGAAATTGCGATGTAGGTATTCCTTTGTTCATTTTGGGGTTTCATCCATCGAAATTTCACGGCAAGCGAATATGAGGAAAACTGACCTTTGGGAGTCACGGGCACTGAAAAGACGAGACGCCAAAACCATGTGTGCTAACCCATTTCAGGACTTCGCCTATCAATATTTCATGATATGCGAGCACAAGACATTTGCCTCTATATGTATCGAGTGCCGAAACACTGAAACATTAATTCTAGTGGGCCTATACTCATTTTCAGAGTTTCATACTTCGAGGTTTCGCAAGTCGGGAGTTCAGGGGATGCAATGATAGGAGGTCTCACATCAGGATCTTTTGGGAGCCAACCTTCGAAACATTACCTCTAAACATGCTTCACTATTTTGAGGTTTCCTCCACTGGGATTTCGGGCCATGCGACGATAGGAGGTCTCGAACCTGGGTTTCCCGAGAGCAAAAACTCCGAAAACTCATAACTTAACCACATGCTAGCATTTCGGGATTTCACAAGTCGGGATTTTGGGACTTGTGAGTACAAGGGGAATACACCCTTTGGTATTCTAGGTACCAAAATGCCGAAATATCGAGGTTCCTCTGCATGTTATCATTTCAGGTTTTCATATGTCGGGATTTCGGGTCTTGCGTGTACAAGGGAATACGCCCTTGAATATTCCAATTACCAAAATGAAATATCGTAACATACACACGTATTGTCCTTTCGGTATTTCACCCATTGGCATTTTCCTCTGCATGTTATCATTTCAGGTTTTCATATGTCGGGATTTCAAGTCTTACGCGTACAAGGGAATACGCCCTTGAGTATTCCAAATACCGAAATGCTGAAATATTGTAACATAAATGTGTATTGTCCTTTTGGGATTTCACCCATCGAGATTTCAGGACTCGCGAGCAGAAGGGAATACGCACTTAGGTATTTCGGGCCCCGAAGTGCCGAAATATCCAATCTCATCCAAATACTAAACTATTTCGGGGTCTTGGTCATCGAGATTTCACGATTCACGATGACCAGGGTTCTTGCCCTTTGATTTCTCGGGTGCCAAAACACTGAAACGCTTACTGTTAGCCACGTGTCCTTATAAACGGATAGTCCAAGTACTCCCATGGACCTTTGGATCTACGGTCTCGATTTCTTCACTACTCACGAAGATAAAATAAAAGGGTTGAGGAATTTAATTCCCTCATTTCTTCCTCCAATCTAATGGTCACGATTGACCTTAGATCTTTCGATAAGATCTCATTCGTCAATCGATACTTAACCACACGTTGCCATTTTGGGATTTCGTAAATCGGGGTTTCGGGACTCACAAGTACAAGAAAACTCGCACCTAGATACTCTGGGTGTCGAAACTCCGAAAACTCTTAATTTACCCTCACGCTAATAATTTGAGATTTTGCAAGTCAGGTTTTCGAGACTTGTGAGTGCAAGGGAGCTCACCCTTGGGTACTCCGGGTACCGAAATGCCAAAATGTTGGGATCTACGAGGACCATTCTCCCTCGTG
>CBVK0103564806.1:0-11472 GCA_900067695.1 Picea abies
TATTCTATTTTATTGAAAGGTATTATTAATATTGACCTTTATTACATCTGGATATATTGTTCTACCTATGTGCGGGTTAGGACCCTAATAGGATATCAACAAATTTGATAGATCTGATCCCATGCGATGGGTCACTCAGATGGAACATTATGTTTCCCTACATGGTATCACAAATGACCTAATGAAACTTCGCATGGGTGTTTTATATTTGGATCCTGAATGTTGGGAATGGTGGCAATGGAATAGGAAATCTCATAGAGGTTAATGCTTGGATGTAATTTGTCTCCAAATCCTGTGAATGCTTGAAAATAGATGCTCATTAGTTTTTGTAGTTGACAAAGATTAAATAATATAGTTCAATCGAAGGGTTCATATCTTATTTTGAGAAAATGGCCATCTACACCGAAGATGTTGGGATTTATTATGCAGTGTAAATGTTTTAGTATGCACGTGTGCATGCACTAACCTTCATAACATTGAGGGGTTTAAGACCTAGGGTTCGTCCGGAGCATGTCCAACAAAAGCCCCTAAGCATCGACATATCAATCCTTGATCGAGGTCGAGGAAGGTCTCACCCAATATGTAGAGAGGATCACATAGACTATAAGGTCTTGTGTCAAGGATGGAGGATCAAACATAACTAACAGAACTGCAAATGGCATCCACATGACTCATATATGATAATCTAACAAGGACTAAGAGTTAAAACAATACACGCACAGGTGTTACACATTCATAACAAACACATAATAGAACATAATTGTCATATATTTATTACTGAATGTATTCCATCATATTAGAGCTATACATGGTGCTAAATAATTGAGTTTCACAACATAAGAATTCATCTCGTTACTATAAAAACAATGGGAATACAACAGTATTCACCTTGCATGAAGTTTTAAGATTCATACATAAATAAGACACATGAGACTTCTCCATACAACAAAAAAATGTTATAGGCTACTCAGAGCTCTGGGACTAATGCCTTTTGAAATTAGCCAGCCTATTTTTTGAGATGAGAGCTCTCTTTTATATCTTATTCTTCTACGAAGCGTTATCCTTCATGGTTATTCTCCACTCACTTGTGCGATCTAACGACCTCACATGCTTCTAGTCATAGGTTCTCTGCATCATGGGTAATCTTAACTGCCCCGACCAACTCATCTTCTGGCCGCCCCACATATTCATTTTTTGCTAACAGTAATCATTCCAAGAGATATCTCGATGTTTCTTTTCTTTCTTTTGTTGGGCTTCTTTTTGATTTCCTACGCAACTGAAAAAAATCGAACCGACACTCTCAACTGACAAAACTCAAACCGATGTTCCCTTGACCACCTTTAAACATGGCACACTACTCAGCAAAATCCGGTCCGATGCATGCACTATGGATTTCTTTTGCGCCTCTCCTTAGATGATTGAAAAACTACCAGATGAGCACACATAACTTTTGTTTGTGTGCACATGCAAAAATTGACCCAAAACTTTGGGTTCCAATAGGGCCCCACCACTATTACTTGGCTTGTCCTTGAGCCAGTCATTCACCTGTGGCAGGCGGATATTAGAGTAAGAGAAAATAATTGTATGAAAAAACCAGACAATGGGATGGTTGGACCTAAGTAAGAGAAAATCATCAAAGTAGGCTAGAGGTGTTGCTTGACTTAGGTTCGGGGTTTAAAATGATAGGAGGGTGGGAGATGGAGTTGTAGTACATGAGGTTATACATGTGGAATAGAAAATAGAACTTGTGACATTACGAGAAGTATTGTACCATAACAAGGGGGGCATGAGGAAAAGGAAAAAGTGGGGAGTGTAAAGAGGAGGGAGTCCGAAAGGGACAGATGGGGTGGTGTAGGTAAGGGAAACAAAGAAATCATGCTTCAACAATGAAGGCAATGAAGCACAAGATGAGATAAGCGAATGAAGCCACCTGATCAGTGAAGGCGATGAAGCATGATGGAATTTTAATAGTGGAAGGTACAAGAAGTTAATAGAGTGGAAGATCTCCCTAACAGTGGTTGATATAGTGTTAAGGAGAGAAAGAACGAAAGTGTGGGAATGGTTGGGTACGGAAGAGACAATGAAGTGGACATCCCGAAAGAGTGGTGTAATTGGGCCATGAAATCAGTGGAGGGAGGGAAAATAACATTGTAGGTGAAATTCTAGAGAAGTTGAGTCTGGGACGCAAAGTAATTTCTCCATCAAATGTGGGGGGAGAGGGGTTATTTATATTGATGCAATAGGGATGAGAGGGAGATGATGAGAGGAGTATGATGAGGGTGATGTGTCAAGGGAAACGTAGAAGATGGCGGTAGAGAGATCCAATGTTGATTTTATTTCTTTATAATATGCTTGGTTGAATGAAGTATTGCAATAGATTTTGTTTTGATGAGTGGTGAACTCTATTGGATTTAAAATGTTATGTCCTATTAATAAGTGTTTTTGTCAGGAACTTCGTTCGATACTCAGGTTGAATGACTGTCAGGACCCACTGATAGTACTTGCGAGATAGGGGTACTCCTACTTTGAATATCTCAGGAAGTAATAAAGTTGTCCCATTATCTTTTCTATCTATGTGAATGGAGTGGAAATACGGTTGAGTGGATTGAGCCACCATTGGCCTATCAAAGGTATGGTTGATGCAAGAGTTGCAATGATGTTTAGGGATACTTGTCTGCTTGATGAAGATAATTTGTTGACTTCTATCGAAATATGTTGGTAGGAGGAGCTCATACATAAAAAAGCCAGAATGAGACTGTAACATACTTATGAGCAAATCGAAATGGATAGGGGCGTCGCACATGGAGATTGTGCACCCTATCTAGATTCGATTTATGAAGTAATGAGGGTGGGGCAGTCGCTAGTGGATCACATTGTAGCTCTGAGGATATGGTTTCAACTACTATTGGTTGTGGAGTTTCATGTTTTGAAGCGACTAGTTTTGGTAGTAGCCATTGATGGAGGAGGTCATCGATACTGCAATTTATCTCATGTGGATCTATCGAGTGGAGGGGAAATAGGGGTGGTATGGTGAATGATTATGAGGGGTAAGTGAATTTTGTCATTGGAGGTAGAGGTAGCATGGAATAAAGGGGGGCTAGTTCCTCAAAGAATTTGAGGACTGGTTGGAGAGAAGAGGGGTATGGTAGGTTGCGATGGGAGGTTAGATATTCACGATGTGTGTCATGCCTCTTCTTGGCGAACCAACTTATTTATCCAAGAGCTATAATGTGAAGTGAATTTTGTCATTGGAGGTAGAGGTAGCATGGAATAAAGGGGGGCTAGTTCCTCAAAGAATTTGAGGACTGGTTGGAGAGAAGAGGGGTATGGTAGGTTGCGATGGGAGGTTAGATATTCACGATGTGTGTCATGCCTCTTCTTGGCGAACCAACTTATTTATCCAAGAGCTATAATGTGAGGTGAGATTTCTCTAACACTAAATCGGTCACAGATATCTTCCTCCATTGTTACCCATTCTCAGTGAGGTTCTTGATACATAACCCACCATCACGTCAAGGTTCCAACTAGAACCTCATCGAGGGAATGAAATCAATGATATTTTGGTATGTCCTAGAGGCATGCAAGTAATATTTCCACTAACTTCGACCCATCATACTAGTAGGATCCAACGTATTTCATGTTCTCTTCTACCCAGATTTGTGCACACATCCTTGTCAACAACTCATAAAGCTTATTTTTTCATCTATCCAAGGCATATTCAGAATGCGTGTCATATGAATTGACACTCCTACAACTTAATTCTTTTGATGTGGTGGGGTTAATGTAGTCGTCCCTGCACCCCATGACCTTGTAAATATTCTCAACTGTCGAGATTTTCACATCCTCATTGACAGGATCATTGTAGTGGTCACCTTCATATGGATCCAGTATGATGACCACACGCAGGTTGTTAGTCTCAAATGAAATTTGGCGCTTTTTGAAATTCAACATTGCATTGTTATCAAAAGCCTAGTCTATTCCTAGAAAGGCAAGGCAGGGATCCAACTCATCCATGATTTCAATGAGTTTGAAGTTGGAATTTGTGTTTTCCCTTTCTATATTCACCTCAACCTGCTCCATCTAGATGATGGGGTATATCTTATATTGGTTGGATAATCAAAGTTGAATGGGTGACCAAACAAATTTTGGTTTTCCCATCACTTCCCAGGGATTCTTGGATAAAATGTTCACATTGGATCCTAGATCCAACCTGACTCCATACATATCATACCCACCAAGCTTAGTTGTCATCTTAAAATCTCATCTAGTGTGATTTTTCTTGTTGACCTAAGAACCATCCCTTTCTGGCAGCGGAGCTACAATGGTGGCCTCATCTCCTTGTTCTTTTTCTACAAGTAGTTAACATCTGAGTCCACTTACTTGAGGCTTTTAGGTCTCTTAGAAAATTCAAACAATAGTGCAAGAAGGTATTGACTTGATATTTTTCTTCTACCATGTGACTAAGGTGGTGCAAGGATTCTACGCACACTGCGGGTTGCAAATTTTATTGGCGTTATTCATATGCTTCCTACTCAATGCATCGCAACACATTCTTTCTGCGTGCACTTATTCTATTGATATTTGGATGGTGTGATAGATTTCTTCATGCATGTGAGCTTCTTCCACAGATCTTTGCGTTGCACTTTGTAGTTCTTCGCACTCATGTGCTTCCTCCAACAACCAACCTATGTGTCACCCATTGTACTTCTTTGTATATCCATGCTTCTTCTAGAAACCTCTGTGTCTCCCTATGAAATTCCTCTTGGACCTATTCCTCTTCAAGGGACCTCTAAATTGCACATTGTATCTCCTCGCATGTTTTTTATTCCTCCAAGGCTCAATACACATCACACAAAAACTACTTCTTCTGAGATGTGTCAAACTTAGGAGGGGGATGGGAGGCCATCCTAATATTTCCCTCTTCTTGTTGACCCAAATTTTTTCCGTGTTTCAAATATTCCCCTATCTTTTCCCCTCCATGGGTTACTACCCTGATGTTCCCTTCTCCCTTATTTTTCTAGTTTTTTCATGGCTTGACATGTACCATGTTACATTTACCCTTCTTAGCCTCCCATGTTTTCAGCAAGTCTAGACAATCCTCAGTTACATGTTCGGGAATATAATAGTTTGTGTAGAGAATTCACGGCTTAGTCCACACCCATGTCCATACCCACACCTATTTCCATACCAAACTAGAAGTCCTTCTTAATATCCACCTCTATCACCATCCCCACACTCACAACCATTTTGTTCTTCTAACACCTAGAATGCACCCTGCTTGTTATCTTGCATCATTTAGAGGGAGCAACAACTATTGATATCGTGGCCGATGGATTTAGATAATTCAGAGAAGGGGGTGTGATTTTTTGCTTCATACTTTTGTAAGGTGGGGCACTGGGGTGGCACATGGCCCCATTATCGACATATTTCACACCATTCCCGCTGTGCAGAGGAAAATGGACTTGGTGTGCCAATTTCCACATAATTCGGAAGGATCAGGAACTTGTCTCCTCGATGCCCTTTTGAGCGGGATGTAGTGAACCACACATATTCGTGCATGACTCTAGCCTTGGCCATATCCTGCAACTATATTTTAAGGTTGGCTAGTTGTAATTGAATCTACATAAACTCAGATGATGTTTCTACACCTCCATGTGTGGCTTCCAAGTGCATCGTGATCTCGACTACCTCGACCTGAGTCACCACATTTTGTTGGGTGAGCAGGACTCGAATGTGGGGGAGAAACCCTGCAATGAACCATTATTTATGCTACACATCCTGGATCTAGAACGTCAACCTATCCAACAAGATTTTGAACCACTGGTCATATTCCTAGAGATTCTAGCCTTGTTTATGCTTGATTTCCTTGATTTTTTGAATGAATTGGGATTATGACTTCAACTTCTGAAATTATCGAAGCATATCTTGTTTGATATAAGCCAGGGACATTGCCTATATTGTTGATGCAGTGACCTTATATTTCATCTACCATGTCAAGTCTTGATTCCTGAACGTAGTCTCTAGTTGCATGATCTTAGTCGCCTCATCTATAAATCTAGAGACCATATTGCTTCGCAAGTGAACTAGTGTCTATCGACATCATCCTTACTTGTTCCATGGAACATAGGAAATATGAGCATAATATCTTGATTGGCCATCCTAGGACCAAGTATAGTTCCACTCTTCTAACTACTATTGTCTAGATCCTTCCACACCACTATCGCTTGGGGTAAAGTATTGTTGACAAGTGTTACTCACTCATAAAAAACACATAATAGAACAAAACTTCCATATCTTTATTATTGAACATATTCCATCATAATAGAGATATATATGGTGTTGAATAACTGAGTTGCACAACATAAGTCTTCATGTCATTACTATAACAACAACAGTAATAGAACAACATGCAGCTTACATGAAGCTTTAAGATTCAGACATAAACAAGATACATGAGACGTCTCCATACAACTCATGATTTCTATAGGCTACTCAAAGCTCTAGAACTGATTCCTTCCAAAATTAACCATCCTATTTTTTAGTTGAGAGCTCTCTTTTATATATTATTATGCTGGGGAGTTTTATCCTTCACGGTTCGACTCCACTTGCTTGTATGATTTAATGAACTCGCATTCTTCTAGTACCTACAAGAGCTCCACATATGTTCTTTGATTAGGGGTAATATTAACTACCCTGACCAAAACATCTTCTAGTTTCTCCACATATTCATATGTGGCTGGAAGTAATCATTCTAGGAGATATCCCAGTGATTCTTTTCTTTCTTCCGACGGGATTCTTCTTGAATTTTGGTGAAACTGAAAAAAATTGGACCAATGTGCTCAACCGAAAAAACTTGGATTGGAATGCCCTTGATAGCCTTTAAACTTGGCGCACTACTCTACAATACTCGGTCTAATGTGCACACTATGGCCTTCTTTCAGGCCTCTCCTTAGGCACTCGCAAAACTATTGGATGAGCCCACACAAATTTTGTTTGTGCACACGCACAAAAATGGACCCAAAACTTTGGGTGCCAACAGAAGGAATGCCCTATACGTTTAGGGAATTTTTTATCAATGGCCTAAAATAAGAGATATGTTCTTAATGGTTCATCCTACTATGTGGTTAGAAGCCTCTCAATGAGACTAGGAATCCCAAAAGGTGGTGAATGATCAATTTAAAAATATCACATTTATTCCCCATCCATGTCCCACTATTTCCACCCACCAAACCGTCTCTTCCTCTCCAACCCTTTCTATCCTCTCCATCCCTCAAGATCCACAAGTTAACTCGAGCCAAAATTTCAAAACTTGAACTTAAAGGTATCTGCTACAACTATGATGATAAAAATATTATCGGGCATAAATGTAAGGAGAAAAATAAATTTATGGCCATTTCAAAAGACATTTCTAATGATGAATTTGAATTTATACCTCTAGAGGCTCTTCATTGATCTATTGAAGGAATCCCCCCATCTTCTCCACAAGATGTGGAACCAAAAATCTCCCTACATGCCTTAAATAGTATTTATATTCCCCAAACCGTCAAATTGATTGGCTACATGAAACATCACAAAGACATTGTCTTAATTAATAGTGATAGAACCCATAACTTCATTCATCAATGTGTATCCCAAGAAACACAGATTACACTTGTTCTATGAAAAACTTCCAAATCATGATTTCTAATGGAGCTTCTATGAAATACATTGGTGGTCATTATGAAGATACAGGGCTTCAAATGAGTGATTATTCCTTGAAATCTCACATCATTTATATTGAAATGGGTGGTTGTCACATTGTCTTACGTGTTGAATGGTTATGGATGTCAAGTCCCATCACCATGTATTTTCATGAGCTATACATGAGTTTCCAACAATAGGTGCATAGATAGACATTTAAAGGAATTGCAGTCGACTCTCTAGAGATCATCATCTCCCAATGTATGGGAAAACTTCTTAAAAAAAGGGAATTTCAACATAGTGGCTCAAGTCCATGCTATTCAATCCTTTGAGACACTTTCTCAACCTATTCATCCCAACATGAAAGTAGTCTTGTCCAAATACCAATCCATATTTGAGCCTCTCCAAGGACTACCACCCTCCATAGGTGAGCATGTTCATTCTTTTATTCTCATACTAGATAGCCTCCCATCTCATATCACCATCTATTTTCCAAAAAAAATGAAATATAAAAGATAGTTTAGGAGTTTCTAGCTAGTGGTGTCATTCTCCCTAGTGCTATCCCTTATTCTTCACTAGCTGCCATGGTCCTCAATAAATAAGGCACTTGGTGCATGTGTCTTTATTTCCACACTCTCAAAAAATTGAATTTATGTTGGAGCCCAAACTTTTGGGTAAGTGTTACGCACATGCACATCAAAGTTGTGTGTGCCTATTCCTGTTTTGTGCGAGATCAAGAAGTTATACGAGGGGTGATAGGAGGTGTGTGCACCAAATCAATATTTTTTATTGCGCGCCAATTTGAGTTCTGCCAATGTGCTCCAGTATGAGTTTTGTGATATTCCCCTTAAATAAAGAAGAAACATTATGCATGCTAGAATCGAGAAAAGAATCTTTGGGAAATATCCCCAACTAATTACTACAGGAAACACGAGGGAATGTGGAACAACAAGTAGATGAGATAAAAAGGTAGTTGATATTTCCATGATTCTAAAGAGGCTATGTGGAATGCATGCGGTACTGGTAGTCAAAGGAGAAAGTGGGGTAGAACTAAAAGTGACAGAGTGCTAGAGCCGAGAAGCAGATAAAAGGGAGAAATGGCAACATAAAGCGAGTTAGCTCTTTAGTGAGTTGGTTGTAGGTATTATTTTATTTGATCTCTCTCTGAGCCTATGTTTTTTAATGTATCTGGTTGTAATTTCGAGTCTATCACATTTGCATAGTCTAAAAGAAAGAATTTGATGTTATGTAATATAACACTGGGAAAATGTATAAGAGAGAAACGCTACGTTGTTGTCAATTTATGAGTTGTTGAATGTATGTTTGGGTTGGTGGAATGAAGATAATAAATATGTAATGATTTTGTTCTTATGATGTGTTACTCATGTTTCAATTGAATGTGTGTTTTTTTGTTGCATATTATTAGTTTTTAAGTAGTTTTTCACTGGATTGTCTAAATGCCAACATAGATGGAATTTTGTGCAATTAGTCCTTCATCATCATCAACACAAGACCAAATGGTCTCAGTGATCCTCATGACATCTCGGGTGAGACCTTCTTCAGTATTTGGTTGAGGATTAATATGTCGATGCCTTGTTGGAAAAATTTGTATGAAGCCCGAGTCTTCAACCCCCAAAGTTAAAAAATATGCGTGAAAGCATGAACGAGCCAACAAATGGTTTCATTGTCGAAACCTAGAGGTTTTTTGTTGATTCATGAAGGAAAATAATAAGGTGGTATCCATCTTGGGATGAAATTCAAGATTGGTTGATTGAAAAGGAATATGATCTTGCTCTATGGGATACTCGAGATATGAATAGTATTGTGAAGTGATGGAAGGACAACGAGGCTAAAAGAAAGTTCACAAAAGGTATGAGAAGAAGGTTGTTAGAATAAATCCCATTTTGGATAAAAATGTTGTTCATGGAAAAGGGGTTGATGTGCATGGATCCCGATAGGATGGTTGAGTAGACTCCCCTAGCGTTGTGGGGGTGAAAAGATAGGGGAAAAAGTGAGAGAGGAGAAGAATCCATTAAGGATAATCCAAAAGTTGTTACAATGAGGTGAGGGATATGATGGAATGAGAAGAGTAGAGGGAAGAGATATATAAAAGTTACACAAGAAGAATTGAGTCAAGGAGGAGAGATGAACAAAGAAGTAGAATGAAATTAGCAAGGGGTGCACAACAAGGGGTCAAGATCAGGATGAAGAGAAAGAGAGACCACAACGGAAGGAAGTGTTTAAGACTGTGTTGTGCCAGAGTGGATAATAGATGAGGATAGGCCCGCGAAGAGGCATGAAATTGACCATAGGGTATCCAATGGAGATACCAATAGTAGTGGTAGTAAGGGCCCAAAAGATGAAGTTCTAACCCCTTGGTTGTTGCAGAGTGTTGTGACTTTACAGGAAGATGAGGCACATAGTAGAGGTGCAAAAGTAGGAGAGGAATATTTTTATGCACCTAATTATGTGATATTAAGAAGAAACATGAATATAACATAAATTACCAACAAAACAATAGAATGTAGATAATAACACACCAAATTGATACCTTTATTGAAGTGGGAGCAATGTTCACTTGCCTATTTGAGGGGGAAGCCTCCAATAGAGAAGCTCACTATTAAAATCATTCACATGATAAATCTTTCTCATGCCTCCTAATCTTATTTATACTAGTTCTATATTCTAAAGAACATTCAGGATGAAGATATTTCTAGAAGTAGAAGCTTCTATTAAGTCTTCTTACATTGACTTGTTCATATTTGTTAAATATACCTTATTAACTAATCGCAGTCTTTATTACATGGAAAATATATTATTTTATCTATGTGAGGGGTTAGGGAGGTTAGGTCCTAACATTCCCTCCCCATTAACAAGAGCCTTGTCCTCAAGGCTTAAAATCAGGAAATTTATACAAAATAGTAGTCAACTTCCAGGTGGCATCTTTTGGTGGAGTATTATTCCATTGAACTAACACTTCCTGGATGGTTCGTTGATCGATATGATGCTCTCATTGACCTGATACAACTTATGGCTGCAACCAAATCGAATCTTCTTCATCCAACTCTGGTAGATTGGTTTGAGTCCTTCTTCATCACTTTCTTCATGAATGAGACATGAAAAACAAGATGTAGCTTCAAGTTTCTGGGAAATGCTAAATGATAGGACATTGGACCCACAGGTTTGAGAATTGTATAAATACCATCCAATTTGCGGGCAAGTTTATAACATTGTTGATATTTGAGCGAAGTCTTCTTGTATGGTTGTAGTCGGAGAAAAACATGGTCCCCTTTATCAAATTGACATTCAGAACGATCCTAATATGCTTGACGCTTCATGCAGTTATGAGCCATGACCAAATTTTCTTTGAGATACAGAGAATGGTCATGTGGGCTATAAGATTGCGGTCAACCTCCTAAACTTTTGAGATTCCTAGAATTTATGGGAGAACTTATGGTGGATTTTTTTCATAGACTTCTTCAAAGGGAGTCATGCAAGTGGTCTTATGGTATGAGGTGTTGTAAAACCATTTAGCTAAGGGTAACCATTGAACCCACTAATGTTGTTGATCAGATGCAAAACACCTCAAATATGTTTCTAAACACTTGTTGACCACTTCTATTTGGCCATCCATTTGGGGATGATAGGTTTTTCTAAGCCACAATTAGGTTCCCTAGACCCTGAATAGTTATTTCCATAAATTGTTGGTAAAAGTTGGATCACGATTAGAAACAATAGAATTAGGCATTCCATGGAGTTTGAAGATATTATCCATAAAAAAATTGAGCCACT
>CBVK0103564954.1:0-12593 GCA_900067695.1 Picea abies
GAGTACTTATTTTGAGTTTTTTCTATGCTATATTGATATTTGGTTCTTAACAAGAAAGGTGAAATATTGAATATCCTTAGGGAATTGCAACCACTATTTATACCTACCAATATTTGGGGTGACCTTTCCATAGATGTTTTAGTGGGGCTCCCTAAAGTTGGAAACATTATTTCATCATGGTTGTAGTTGACTTCCTTTCCAAACATGCCCCTTTTTCCTTACCACACCCAATTATGCCACCCATATTTGTCCTCTTCTTCATGGATCATACTTTTAAATTACATGGCATGCCTAATTCCATTGTGTCAAATCACTGGTACATTGGTCCCATTTTACAATGATTTACCGATGCCTGTTTGTCACCACTACATCACAAGTTCGATGAAGGAAACAAGTGATTTTTTGTCATGTCACCTTCATCACAAGTACGTGATTCAATAATTCATCGATATTATGATGACCTAATCCATTGTAAGGGTGACTTAACACGTTCCAGAAGTTTGTCTCAAATTCATCATGTTGTCATTGCTAGTACATCAAACGATCGACCAAGTAGTGACAACTGTTTCTTGGTAGTTCATCACAAGTACAACACATGGTCATCACTACGATGTCAAAATATCGACGAATGCCAGTCGTAAGGGATAAAAAATTAGTCGTGAGAGAGATAAATCAATGACGAATGTTCCCCTTTAGTTGATCGCAACTCCCTATCATTTTCATCTCCATTTCATCGATAGAGTGACAAAAATACGACAAAATCGTGACGAATTTTCCACAAACAATTAGAATGATCTTTTCGAAAGATCAAGATATTACCAACGAATATGTCATATTTACAATGGTTTTTAGGTGAGAAATAAAGTCATTACTCTAGTCGAACTATCGATGAAATTTGTTGTCAATGGTAGAGTAGATGAAATATCAAAATCAATTTTCCCCCTCTTTTTCTTTTTTCGCAAGGATTTGTTTCAAAATTGTCATTTCAACATCGCCTAGTATGTTGGAGAGTCCTAGTTCTTCTTTTGAATTTTTGCAAAGCTTCATAGGAGTTAATATTTAATTTCATGGCCCTCATATCCATGGAAAAATTTCGATCATCAATTGTCCCATTTGATCCACCCCCTACTATTGGAGTTACTTCAAACACAACTAACATTGATTTTTCCTAATTTTTTTCCTATGTTTATTGGTTATTATTTAGTAGCCTATATTTTAAGAAGAATACTCCTCTAGGGAGAATATTATCTTCAATTTTCACTTTAGTTTGATCAATTGAGTGGAATCTAGATGCTACATTGGGATTATCACCATGCAGCATTGGGATCATCACCAACTAATGCACATTTTCCTTGGGATCATCACTAGACTAGTGCATTACCCATGATTCCCTGATATCCTCCTCATTTCACTCTGTTTCATTCAGTTAATTGAATATTGATAGACTAGTTAACTCAGCTAGGTGGCAGTTCACTCTCATAACTGCCCGAGAGACTAGACTAGGTGGCAATTTACTCCCATAGTTGTTGGTGTGTGTCCACATCACTCTAGACCACCACTATGGCACATTGGATTCTCTTCCAATGTGCATTGGTTGAGTTAAACAGAGTATATCATGTGTAAATTATCATTCATTCAGTTGGTTAATGGGAATTCTTCTATTCTTTCTCTACGGTTTCTCTTTTCTTCTATTTTCTTTGCAACTGTGTATGTCAATTCCCAGCTAGATATATTATATGTAGGTTCAACACATTTACATGGTATCAGAGCCGACAAAATTCTAGGGAAAAGACACGAAATTATTTTTGCAGGTACCGAAGATTGAAGAAATTATCCCCATAAAAATGAAATTATGTCAAGGATAATACCCCCTATGAGGGTTGGAGTGGCCTCAAACAGGAAGTGACCCACTTTCATATTTTCAATTCATGTGCATGGGCCCAGATTCCCTCTGAAAAGATGAAGGAACTTGATCCACAGAGAACATAGTGTATTTTTGTTGGATACCCCAACGGTGTGAAGGGATATAGACTCATTGATATTTCCTTGAACTGGCTCATCATTGAGCGTAGTGTCGAATGCAAGGAAAGTGTGTCACATGTATCTCAACAAATGCATGCAAACACCTTTGTTCTTCCACCTGTCATAGATGATGAGCATGCACATGTCGACTCTTCTTCAGATGAGAGTTCTGATTCATATGATTCATATGATCCATATATAGAGTCAGTGCATCCAGATGCAAATTTAGAGTCAGAGTAGGGGCCCAAGTGGTCCTCGATCTCACTTTGAGGAGCCTCCTATTGTACTCATTGCCACTTAAACATTGCCACCTAGGAATATTTAGTGGGTTCAATCTTCAGATCCATAGTATTAGGGTGAGGTTGCTGGAAATACCTTTTAGGAATATGCCATGCAAGAGGAGTACAAATCCCTCCTAGAAAACTAGACTTGGGATCTGGTTCCCCTTCCTTCTGGAAGGAAACTTGTCAGGTGCATATGGGTCTACATGAAAAAGAGCACAGCAGATGGATAGATTAGTAGATACAAATCTAGTCTTATTTCCAAAGGCTTTCAGCAGGTGCATGTCATTGACTATGATGAGACCTTTACTCTAGTAGTGAATATGGATTCCATACATTTGGCACTTGCCATTGCATAAGCCAAAGGATGGAAAGTCCATCAGATGGACGTGAAGAATGCATTTCTTCATGACGATCTCTATGAGGAGATATATATGGAGCACCCCCAGGGATTTATGTAGGATTCATATTTCGTCTATCAACTGAATAAGTCTCTTTATGGCCTCAAGCAGGGTCCAAGGGCATGGTATTCCAATATGGACTCCTACCTGTTGTCACAAAAATTTGTACATTGTAAATCATACCCGAATATTTACATGCTCGGGACGACTGATTCACTTCTACTCTTAGTTTTGTATGTTGATACATGCTCGGGACGACTGATTCACTTCTACTCTTAGTTTTGTATGTTGATGATTTGTTGATCACTGGTTTCTCGACTTCAATGATTGTTGTGGTCAAGAGGATTTTGCATGAAAGGTTCTTGATGATGGGCATGGTTCCACTACACTTCTTCCTTGGACTCGAGATCAGTCAGGATGCAATAGGAATCAAACTATCTCAGGCCAAGTATGCACGAGATCTCCTTGAGAGATTTCACATGATAGATTGTAAGTCTACTCCGACTCCTTTCCAATCAAGAGTCAAACTTGAGGATGGTGGGGACACTCCACCATTTGACAACACACTGTACAAACAACTAGTGGGGATATTTTTGTATCTCACAAACTCCAAAACAGACCTCTCCTATGCAGTTGGAGAAGTCTCTCAATTCATGCAAGAGCCGCATGAGCTACATTGGAAGGCTGCAAAGAATATCCTTCGATACGCACATGGAACCATCACCATTGGGATTTATTATTCAACAAACTCTACATTGGATCTCATCGATTTCACTGATTCTGACTGGGATGGCGATATAATTGATCTCAAGTCCACATCTGGTTACTCACTTAGTCTTGGTTATGGGCCTATATGTTGGTCAAGAAAGAAGCAGACTGTTATTTCTCTATCTCTAGTTGAGGCAGAGTACATAGGGTTAGTTAACATACCCATTTAGTATACATGGCTACAACATTTTCTCACTGAGTTGGGAATTTAGTTTCATCGACCAATCGTCATCTAGTGTGACAACTAGAACTCTTTGATGTTTTGCATAGATCTAGTTCAAAGGCAACAAACAAAGCACGTCAAGATCCACATGAACTACATCTAGGACTTAGTACATGAGGGGATCATCAACCTATAATTATGTCCTTCAGTAGAATAGACTGCAAACATCTTCACCAAGACCTTTACTGAGAAGAAGTTCCATTCTTTGCAAATTCATCTTGGATTAAAGGACACAATTGCCTAGCAACTATCAATTCTTCTTTTTAAATACATTTTACCTTGAGGGGAGGTTTTTCCCATGAGGATTTCCCTCTTTCCTCACTTTATTTTAGTGTATATTTTGTATGTGGGTACCTAACATGGCCTCATTATTGGTACCCATTCTTTATTTTCACCATAGTGATGTTCAGGGGGGTGTTAGAGTTATTTCACACACACCTAGGATTTATTTTTCCTAAGTTTTTTCTTATGTTTATTAGTCATTATTCAATATCCTATATTTTACAAAGAATATTTCTCTAGGGAGAATATTCTCTTCATTTTTCACTTCAGTTTGATCATTTGAGTGGAGTCTAGATTCTACATTGGGATTATCACCATGCAACATTGTGATCATCACCAGCTAATGCACATTGTCCTTGGGATCATCACCATACTAGCAAATTACACATGATTCTATGATATCCTCCTCACTTCACATTGTTTTAGTCAGTTGATTGAATACTGATAGACTAGTTAACTCAGCTAGGTGGCAATTCACTCCTGTAACTGCCCGAGAGACTAGACAAGATGGCAGTTTACTCTCGTAACTATTTGTGTGTGTCCAGATCACTCTATACCACCACTATGGTGCATTGGCTTCTCCTACAGTGAGAATTGGTTGATTTATACATAGTATATCATGTGTAAATTATCATTCATTCATTTGGTTAATGAGAATTCTTCTATTCTTTCTCCCAATTATCATTCATTCATTTGGTTAATGAGAATTCTTCTATTCTTTCTCCCGTGATTCTCTTTTCTTATATTTTCTCTGCAACTGTGTATGTCAATTCCCAGCTAGATCTATTCTGTGTAGGTTCAACACATTTACACCTACAAGGTGGATCAAAAGTATATCTTCCCAGTTTCACTCTGAAACATATGAGAATCCTTTATGATCAACTAAGCGTGCTTTTTTTTTTTTTTTAACAATATGGAGTTAATGGTGATTTTAATAGTGTTTCTATATTGGTAAAATCCAATTTAACAAACCTAATCATTCCCAATAATGGCATGATATAAACAATTAGTGGAAAGAGTTGAAAGTGCAAGGTCAAAGGAAATAAAAATACGTTGATGATGATCCGTATGTAGGATCATTTCATTTCCAAGTAGATACTAACATCAATGTTTTGGTCTTTGAACAAGAACATAAAAATATTTCTTATAAGTACTGTAATTAATTTTAGTAGAAAACAAGCTCATAGCAATAAGAAACAATATGTCCTTATTTAATAATGATACTTGGTTGGATATGTAACTCTTGCAGAAGTTCTTAGATCTAGCATTTATATATTTGTGCACTTTTAGAAAGGGAAAGGTTGTATGTTGGGGAATTAAGAAAAGAGGCTCCAAGGAGAAAGTCAATTTCATGCTTATATGATGGAGGGATAGAAAAGAACAAGTTTCATTAAAGGCATCTTGTTAGGGATATAGTAGAGGTTATAATGAAGTTGAGGTGGGATGGGTTGTATTGTCTAGTTTGGCATGTTTGAATATGCAAACATGAAGTCACTTGTGGAGGGTGGCTTGGAAGACTACAACATTGGTTGAGAGGGAGATAGATGGTGGATTAGTTGAAGATACAAATATCATTTTTTTTATCATATTTTGTGAGAATATAGATATTATTGCATCCACCATATTTGGCATCACACTCAAATTGGTATGGTTTTCCTAATATGAGGTTCAAGCAGTTATGTGGGGTAGAATTGTAGGTAACAATCTCTATAAAGTGAGTTCCACTTGAAAAAGTAAGATTGCAGTTTTAAGAGACCAACAAATTTTGAGTCACCTCCCTGATTGAGTACTCAGATATGATGAACAATTACAGGAAGATACAAGGTACTTTTGATTATCGTTATTTAGAATGAGCTGAGCTATGGATCCTTAATTTGAGAGTTATAGGTAAAAAATTATTTTCATTCTATAGTGAGATAATTGCATTTAATGAGGGCTAAAACAAGATCAATTCAGTGGGGTTATCCATGTCTATATTATATGTTCATTGGGGGAGAATATGGAGAAAATTATGGTTTTAGAAAGTAATGTCTGCACATGTCTTTAGCAATATAACTCATGACACTCGATAGTAGAATGCATTGTTCTCTTATGGATGATACAATAATAGTCTGGGAATTGAGGTGAAGAGGGTGGGTTCTTTGGGGAGGCTTGTCAGGTGGGAAAATTGTTGGAAAAATAAGTGGATCTACTTGGAGAAAAATATTTCTTTCCCAATGTGTGTTCAGCTACTAGGGTCCCTTGAAATGAGAGAAATAAAGTAGAACTAGTAACCATAGCCCCTTAATTATGTAAACAAGGTACTAAGATAAAATTAATTTTTATAATAAACACCTATTATGAATCTAAGATGGAAATATTTTCTTGAAATTTGGAAAAGAGTTCTATGTACTCTTGGATTGTCTATCCCAAAAATTGCCTATGTTGTAGCCAACATGTCAAGAAAATTTACAATAACCAAGTGCTCTGAATTTTTATCAAAGAGCTCCATAAAAGGTATGCCACTTCATAATTTTTGTAGATTTGTTTAGTGTGGCCATGTTGACATTTAATTCAATGCAAAAGGAGGACTTTACTTTGTATTTAACTTACTCCCACCAATAAGAAACAAGACCTTCAATTAAAAGCTATGAATGTGAGCTTGGTTGGTTCAATCATGTATGATTGAGTGTTGAAACAATATGACACTATCCTAATCTAGGACTCCACCTACTATCCATCAAATATGAAAAAAAATACGAGGATATTCATGCATGAATCCTAGTGCAAACCATGGATGGAAGTGAATTGAACCTATGTATTATGTTTCTTCATAATTTCTGATTAACAAGTGATTAGAGAATTTGTGTCTATAGATTCACCACTAAATATTCTTAAGTGGGAGATATTGATCTACCATTATTCTTCTTAGGAGTCAAATGACACTAGAATGGGTTGTAGGTTTCAGTAAGGATTTCAACAAACAATTCAAATCAAGAGGTACACACATTTATCCATCTATCAATTTAACGGAACCCTTTATTTATGTAGTATCATTGATTATTCAATTGCATGGAGATAATACATGCAATTGATGTTTTGAAGTTTCTAGGGTACCACTAATACATGCTATCATCAAGAAGGGTTTGATTTTCAATTGGGTTGACATTCCATCCCATAATTTGATGAAGGCTCTATAAAAAATCAAGTTCTCTAAAATTGATTCTCCACCCAAATTTTACATGTCTTCATGTTTATTGGATATCATTTACTCTAGAAATGAATTCATAGGAATGGGTTGGTGTTGGAATCAAGTTGGACCTCTAGTACATGTCTATTGTCAACTATTGTTAAAGCATAAGTATATGAGAAATTTCAACCAAATTTGCAATAATGTATTTTCACATATTATGTATGAACTTATTTTTTTCAAGGAAGCATCCATATAATTTGAAGAATATATGACTATATTGAGTGATATATGGAGATAGTATATTGAGGAACACTTCCCCTATATTAGTATTTTTGGAGTGACCAAGCCTCCACATTTTTTGCAAAAAATCATTCTAGTTAGGTTGGTCCCGAGGGAGATTTTTTATCAAACCATCCTTAAAGGTTTAATGCATCCTTAATAAAGTTTCATAAGATACACTACCCATATTACCCCTTTTACATCAAAATGTATGGACTTAGCAACACCAAATTTGATGAAATGGACGCTTGTGATTTTTAGAGTTGTCACTCTGTCAAGATTTTCTGGGCATCATTTTAGGTTGAATTTCACTTCCTTTTACTGCCTTGATTTTGTGGAGTATGAAATTTATTTATTTATTAATCAAATCCAAGTGGATTTAGACTAAAATCCTCTATAGGGTGTGAAAGGAAAGAATGTCCTCCAACTCCAGACCCAAAACCTGTTGTTGGACCACCCATGATAATTGTATGTGAGAAACAACCATCAAAGGGGTGTTATGTTCTTAATAATGGATCTACTACTTGTAAACATGGAATTTTTACATAGTTCAATATCTCTTACTTATCACTCATATTACATGTAATCTTCATTCTATCTCATACAAAGGAAATTTGATGTCCATGTGTTTTGTACAAAAATTAATTAAAAAAAAACTTGTTTATGTACAAATTTGGAACAAGCCTCATCATTGAGTTTAATGTAACTAACTAATGCATGAAATAAATAATACACAATGTAACTAACTAATGCATGAAATAAATAATACACAATGTAACTAACTAATGTAACTAAAAATTTAACTATCTAATGATGCAAGAGAAGTAAATGATTTGTACCTTGTCAGAAATGCATTTTGGAACGTGGAGGTGACCACCCTTCAAACCTGCATTTTTCAAAGACAATAATAGGTTAAATGACTGAATAATAACAAAATATCAATGAGATTTCATTTGAAAAAGATAATTAAATGTTATATGAAAGAATAATAATTAAACATGTACAACGCTATAGAAATACTAAAGGGGAATACCTCATGAATGAGCTCCTCTTGGTTTCAAGAATAATTTATTTACCTCATGAATGAGCTCCTCTTGGTTTCAAGAATAATTTATTCTCTACTAAACATGACCAACCATGTGAAGGTGGAAGATCATTTGGCCCTTCCCCACCCCCCCTCGCATCAATATCAATTCCCCATACCCAATCATGCATAACAAGTAGAAAAAAACAAATTAAATGTAAATGAAAGAAAGAAAGAAGGTACATGCATACAAAACATAGAAGGTCCATGCACAACTAGAAAAACAAAAAAATATACAGTAAATAATTTATATTAATAAAATTTTCATGATGATATGTATAATATGAATAAATTAATTGGTACTTATGATTCGGTATTTTAATCTCAAGTAACCACCTTGGCGAATTTTGTTCTGCCCATGTTTTTATACCCTCCCAAAAGTTGTTCCGTGATTTCACTACATCCACACCTCCAAAGGGTCATATGTCCCTTTGATTGAATCCATCATTGTATTGTCACTATTTCTCTGTCTCCCAATCAATATCTCCCCTTATCTCCCTCACTCTCCCACTCTACTCCTCTCTCTCTCTCTCTCTCTTTACCTTTATATACCTTCCTATCCCTCTTTACCCCCTCCCTCTCCCTCTCTTTACCTTTTTGTTCCTAGGCATAAAGGGGGCTAGCAGTGTGAGTGAGAGGTTGAAATTGACAAATGGGGATAGAGAGTGAGAGTGAGATTCAAAGAGTAAGAGTGAGAGTGATGTGGAGAGAGAAAGAGGGATGGGGTAGAGAGAGAGGGAGGTATATTAAAGTAGAGAGAGGGGCAGAGTGGTAGAGGGAGGGGAAAAGGGAATAGGAGAGATAGTGGGAAGGAAGGGGAAAAGGGAATAGGAGAGATAGTGGGAAGGAAGGGGAGATATAGAGAGAAAGGGAAGGAGGACATAGATAAATATATGGAGGGAGGGTGAGAGTGGCAAGGGGGTAAAGAGATGGATAGGGAGAGAGTGGTAGGGGAGAGAGAGAGAGAGGGAGAGGGAGAGAAGGGGAGAGAGAGAGAACAAGAGTGATATTGGAGGACTAGGGAGTTGTGGGAGATAGAGGTATATGTGTGGGAGATAGAGAGTAGGGGGGAGGGAGAGAGAGAGAGAGAGAGAGAGAGATTGAATGAGTGGAAATGTAATAGTGATAAGATAAAGGGACATATGAACTTTTGGAGGTGTGGATGTAGTGAAATCATGGTACAAATTTTTGGAGGGTGGGGGTAATTGAGAGAGAGGGAAAGAGGGAGAGAGATAAAGAGGGGTAGGGGGGGAGAGAGAAGGGAGGTAGAGAGATGTAATATATAAAGGGGGGAATAACTAATAATGTAACTAACTAATGTAACTAAAAATGTAACTATCTAATGAAAAGTAACAAAACAAAAATTAAAGGTAAATGAAAGAAATAAGATACATCCATACAAAACATATAAGGTCTATGCACAACTAGCAAAACAAAAAATTGTATAGTCAAAAATTTATATTAATAAAATTTGCATGATGATATGTATAATATGAATAAAGTTTTTGGTACTTACAATTCAATCTTTTAATCTAAAGTAACCATCTTGGAGAAGTTTTTTCTACCTATGTTTTTCTAATCTTTCCTTGGTTGCTTTTCATAGGCTCCCAGACACATCAAAAACAACCAAAGAAAGAATATAAAAACATGGGAAACATAGAACTGGTTGGAAATTAATTGTGGATAGTGGAGGTGAGCCCCCTTAAAACTTGCATTTTTCAAATAAAATAATAGGTTAAATGACTGAATAATAACTAAACATCAATGAGATTACATTTGAAAAAGAGAATTAAACATTATATGACTGAATAATAATTAAACATGTACAATGCTCTAGAAATACTAAAGAGGAATACATCATGAATGAGATCCTCTTGGTTTCAAGAATAATTTATTCTCTACTGAATAGGACCAACCACGTGAAGGTGGAAGCTCGTTTGGCCCCTCCCCGCCCCTCACATCACTCTCAATTCCCCATAAACAATCATGCATAACAAGTAGAAAAACAAGAATTAAATGCAAATGCAAGAAACAAGATACATGCATACACAACATATAAGGTCCACACACAACTAGCAAAACAAAATATTATATAGTTAATAATTTATTTTAATAAAAATTATTTTGAAAATATGTACAATCACTTCTTTTTTGTTTCTTCTATTTTATAAAACTGATCAGTGTATCATCATCACATTTGTCTCGATCCTGACCTTCAACTATTGGGTCTTATTCTACTGCTGGAAGGTGATGGGTCATCTCAAGCATTCAACTACTTCTAGTATCAGAATGTGGATGTTTATGCACTACAGGGGGCACATCCACTACAATAACAAAAATCGTTAAAAGGATAAGGTTAGTTATTATTCATAGTAGTGTTTCAATAGTATGAATATCATTACTATGTTTTTAACCTAGAGGAGTAGCGGACACCATTGGTTGGATTTTCATTGATTCCTCTCCTCTCCGAGCACCCTCATATTTATGCTCTGCCATTGAAACAAGAAACGTTATAGGTACACCATCTGAGAGAAATATTTATAATCATCATATTATAAATTTTATTTTAAGGACGCACATATCGTGATGGGTTTATGAGCCAATAGTATCATGGGGTTGTTGTCCACCATCATCAAATGAAGTGGTGTTGCTTGCCTACTTAAAACATATAGAGAGATAAATTAATTGATGTGTAAAATCAATTGTCAATATATTGGACAAGTAATCAACAACTAAAATCTTGTCATTTTATTTACCTTCTCATTCGAAGGGTCAAATTGTGTTTGTGACACCTTTCTTTGTCAATTTTCCACCACAGCTTGAAATATGAACTTGAAGCCAAACATCAAGTCTTATTTTTTGGCAACACTGTTGAAGGTATCCCCCTGCATTGCATGGCATACAATATGGATTTTTTCTTATTGGATGCAATTAGATAAAATTTGCATGATGAAATGTATAATATGAATAAAGTATTTGGTACTTACAATTCTCACTTTTAATCTCAAGTAACCATCTTGGCCAAGTTTGTGTTGACCATGTTTATCTAGTCTTTCCTTTGTTTATTTTGATGTGTCTAGGAGCCTACAAAAAGTTTCAGGTATGTTATAAGATATCATGGTTTTTTTTGTTTTTTTTGTATTACTAAACTAAATTCATCATATTCAATTCAAAATATCATATATTACCTTCCAGGGCTAGGTGTTCATCATATTCAATTCAAAATATCATATATTACCTTCCAGGGCTAGGTGACATCTTCCCTTCACTTCTCAATGAACTCTCCTTTACATCATGCTATATATTCTTCCATTCCTCTCGGGAATGGATATAGTACGATTATACTTAGGCTATTTTTTCAATTGAACCCTATATAGATCTCTGAAATATTTTAAATATGTACTGACCCTCGAGTTGATTTCAAAATTGTTGAATATATCGCCAAATAGGCCTACCATATGGTCTATAAGATTATTTTTCAAATATTTGTTTTGGGCATTCCATTGTGTGTGAATGGTGGGCCTGAATATCTCTAGAGGCTTGTCGTGAAAGGTCCTGTAAAAAATATTGTTTCTTGAAAAACGATAGAATAATTAGATTAAAATGATATGAAAGATGTATATTTAAATCATATGGTGGGAATTAACTATTTAACATATTAAAAAATACCCGAGATTTGTTGTATCTTCAATGGAACCAAGTTTTCATCCACCAACAACTTGATGGAGAGTGTTCACGAGCTTTGAACATGTGTTTCCCCAGGATAACAAATCTTTGGCTTTGTATAATCAATATCCTCATGAGATTTAACCTATAGACCCTCATGAGCACAGTCTAGCATGTGTGGTGTGGGTGTCTCATGGGCCCCGAGAGTTTCAGTCCTATGAGACACATACAAAGAGTTAAATATCCTCACATGTATGTGGATCGTGCTAGGATGTTGTGGGGTTTGTGCATCATTTCCACCATCAATGTCCTCACGACCAGGTTGTCCCATCGGATTCAAAATTTCCCATAGAAATAAAATTTTAGAGTATTTATCATATAACGATATCAAACAAAACATTCATGAATCAATATA
>CBVK0103566084.1:0-10129 GCA_900067695.1 Picea abies
CAAGTGTCCTCAAAGAATAACTTTTGTAAGTGCGCTAGAGCGGGATGTTACATTTATGTTTAGATCATGATGCAAACCTAATTCTGAAATCTAGCATTTGATTATATGGGAACAAAATATAGATCTCCCACATAACAAAGAGGGAAGATTCTAAATTCACTTGGATACTGATCTTATTTTAGATTATATCATGATTCAACCTGAACTATTCTAGATTTAAAAATATGATTACATGATCTTATTTATATGTTTAGACTTTAGATCATGATGAAGACAATTTTGAACTAGAGCATTTGATTATTTGAGAACAAATTCTATCCCGCATCAAAAAAGGGGAATATTCCAAATTTTCTTCTATTGCATTCATTTCATTCTTGTCCAAGAATGGCGTAATATGGAGATGTGTTTTCTGCATACAAGAAAGTGAATTCCACTATTCCATCTATTCTACTGCAAAAGAGGAGATAAGTATTTTCCTTGAAGAATGGATAAGTATTTTCCTTGAAGAATGACTTAATATGGTGATTTGTGAACTTTCTGCATACAGAGGAGTATTTACAAGAAAACAATTTTTCTCTTTAAAAATTTGATAGATATGCTCTTACTTTGTTTACATCATGTAGACAATGTTGAAAAAGAATTTGATTATAAAAGAAAATTAAAGATTTATGCAAAGAATGGCTTAATATGGAGAGTAACTATTTTGGAAGTGATGCAAGTTTGGTTTTAAAAAAATGCTAAAAGGTATAATATTTAGAGAGAGCAATAATCTTATATATGTGGAACTTCGGTTGGGTATGTTATTCTTGCTCACATGGTTATGTTAATATTGATGACCTGCTTGGGTATGTTATACTTTCTCATTGTTATTTAATAAAGCTAAATATCTTTAAAATATTTTCTAATAAAGTATATCCTAGTATGTGTTACTGGTTTTTCTTTTTATTATTACAATGATGTTTAAATTATTGGTAGAAAAGGAGCACATGGATTTTGGAAGATGAAACTATTGAATCTTAGATCTGTGGAACTCCGGTTGGGTATGCTATTCTGGCTCACAATGGTTATGTTAATCTTGATGATTTGCTTGGGTATGCTATTCTTTCTCATTGTTATTTACTAAAGTTAAATATCTTTAAAATATATGCTAATAAAGTATATGCTAACATGTGTTATTGGTTTTTCTTTTTATTGTTAAAGTGATGCTTAAATTATTGGTAGAAAAGGAACACATGGATTTTGGAAGATGAAACTTTAATAGTTTTGGTATGTCATTTTTTCTTTAATCACAATTTGTTTTATTTGTCTAAAATGATATGTGTACATTTATTTGAAATTTGTAGATATATTTTATTTAAAATTTTTAAATTTTAAATTTTCATGATGGTTTTTTTTTCAAGTATGAAGAGATATACCTCAACGATGGTTTAGAGATGAAGTTTGGAGATAAATGTTAATTTTGCTTCGCAGTTTTTATCATTTTTTGTTAATTTTGAGACCAAAACCACTTAATGGTGATATCATATTTAGATATCAACATGAAGATTGATCATAATTATATTATATTATTACCCTATATAAGTTGATGGGTATGTACACACATGATGTTATGAAATTACATTAGTGTAATGTAATTTATATATGGAAAACATTGATTACTAAGTAGTAATTGGATCCATGTTATGCATAAGAGATCATGGGTTAGTAACTTCATATTGAACACAAAAACTTACCTTATTTGATTCATTACTAGTATAGTGTATTCATTATGAATATCCAATGCCATTTGAGTAAACATGTCATATGCTTTTCCTTGGGGCTTATGTGCATGCCAATTTGGCATGCACATAACTATTGGGAAGTGGTGTAAAATGATTGGTAGTCATGGGAGACTAATATCATATGAATTGATATAATCTAATTATAATAATAATATATAATTATATTATTACCCTATATAAGCTGATGGGTATGTACATGCATGATGTTATGACTAGACATTAGTTTAATGTAATTTATATATGGAAAACACTTATTACTAAGTAGTGATTGGATTCATCTTATGCATAAGAGATCATGGTTTACTAACTCCATATTGAACACAAAATCATACCTTATTTGATTCATTACCAGTATAGTGTATTCATTATGAATGTCCAATGCCATTTGAGTTAACATGTCATATGCTTTTCCTTGGGGCTTTTGTGCATGACAAATTGGCATGCACAACAACCATAGGGTTGTTGTGCATGATGATTTGGCGTGCACAAAATCCCTATGCTTGTTGTGCATGCCAATTTGGCATGCATAGAACTATTGGGAAGTGGTTTAAAAGGATTGGTAGTCATGGGAGACTAAAATTATATGAACTGATATAAGTTAATCATAATGATAATAATAATAATAATAATAATAATAATAATAATATACTTATATTACTACCCTATATAAGCTGATGGGTATGTACATGCATGATGTTATGACTAGACATTAGTGTAATGTAATTTATACATGGAAAGAACTCATTGTTAAGAAGTGATTGGATTCATGTTATGCATAAGAGATCATGTGTTAGTAACTCCATATTGACCACAAAATCTTACCTTATTTGATTCATTACTAGTGTATTCATTATGAATATCCAATGCCATTTGAGTTAACATGTCATATGATTTTCCTTAGGGTTGTTGTGCATGATAAATTGGCATGCACAATAGCCATAGGGTTGATGTGCATGCCAATTTGGCATGCACATAAGCCCTATGGATGTTATGCATGGAATGCATAGAACTGTTGGGAAGTGGTGTAAAAGGATTGGTAGTCATGGGAGACTAATATCATATGAATTGATATAAGCTAATATATAATAATAATAATATATATTTATATTATTACCCTATATAAGTTGATGGGTATGTACAAGCATGATGTTATAAATAGAAATTAGTGTAATGTAATATATATGGAAATCACTCATTACTAAGTAGTGATTGGATTCATGTTATGCATAAGAAAACATGGGTTAATAACTCCATATTGAACACAAAAGATTACCTTATTTGATTCAATACTACTATAGTGTATTCATTATGAATATCCACTTCCATTTGAGTTAACATGTCATATGTTTTTCCTTAAGGTTGATGTACATGCCAAATTGGCATGCACAACAACCATAGGCATAGAATCCCTATGGTTGTCGTGCATGCACATAATTATTGGGAAGTGGTGTAAAAGGATTGGTAGTCATGGTAGACTAATATCATATGAACTGATATAAGCTAATATAATAATAATAATAATATATACTTATATTATTACCCTATATAAGTTGATGGGTATGTATAGCCATGATGTTATGACTAGACATTAGTGCACAATGTAATTTATATATGGAAAACACTCATTACTAAGTAGTGATTGGATTCATGTTATGCATAAGAGATCATGGGTTAGTAACTCCATATTGAACACAAAAGATTACATTATTTTATTCATTACTAGTATAGTGTATTCATTATGAATATCCAATGCCATTTGAGTTAACATGTCATATGTTTTTCCTTAGGGTTGTTGTGCATGCCAATTTGGCATGCACAGAACTGTTGGGAAGTGATGTAAAATGATTGATAGTCATGGGAGACTAATATCATATGAATTGATATAAGATAATTATAATAATAATAACATATACTTATATTATTACCCTATATAAGTTGATGGGTACGTACAGGCATGATGTTATGACTAGAAACTAGTGTAATGTAATTTATATATGGAAATAACTCACTACTAAGCAGTGATTGGATTCATGTTATGCATAAGAGATCATGGGTTAGTAACTCCATATTGAACACAAAATATTACCTTATTTGATTCATTACTAGTGTATTCATTATAAGTATCCAATGTCATTTGAGTTAACATGTCATATGATTTTCCTTAGGGTTATTGTGCATGCCAATTTGGCATGCATAGAATTGATGGGAAGTGGTGTAAAAGGATTGGTAGTCATGGTAGACTAATATCATATTGTAACATCCTCCTCGTTGCGACAACAACTCTGATAATAGGTGTAAATTTTTTTTTTGTTTAAGGTGTGTGCGCGGGTGTAAAAAGGAAACAGACACACTTGACTCTACGTCACCACCCGATGACTAACAAGACACAACCACGATGATCAAAACAAGAAGACATAAGGCGCACAACAAGTAACTGCAAGCATTAAGCGATCATAGACATAAGGCGCACAACAAGTAACTGCAAGCATTAAGCGACCATAGACATAAGGCACACAACAAGTAACTGCAAGCATTAAACGACATACGGTGTTATGTACAGTACGAACACAGATGGAAGAATCCATAGTAGTAGATTTTACTATTTCTGCACAGGAAAGCAGGGCATTTAATCTTAGTTCTCTGCTCCGGAGAGAGAGAATGTCAGATAGTCTCCTGGCCAACTGCTCAGGTAGAAACTAGTAATCTTTGTCAGGAGGTTGCAGTGGTGGGAACTCTGCCTTTAAAGAGCCTGAGACTACTAATACGGCCTTAGAGGTGTGTCACAAGAGTGGAAACCTTGCCTTTAAAGGGCACGAGACTCTTGATACGACACTGAATTTTTTACACAGAAAATAATCACACACACAGACTTATATACTGAGCGACTAGCTTTATCAGATCGAAGAGTCTGATATCATACAACTGTGAGTTTGGACAATTCCAATTATAGTACTAACCCTGAAATTAATTAACAATCTCAATACAACCTATATGTTACATATACCATAAAATACAATAACATTATCTTAACAACCTCACATCTTATGTTATAATAACCTTGCAACTTAAACATCAATCACCAACCACATTACTCCTTGTATGCTACCAATGCAATGAAGTTACAATAACTTTACCCTAAAATAAATCAACATTACATTGATCATAACTAAATAAAATGACGACCACCTTGCAACTTACAAGTTATCTACAACATTATTTCCACATTTACATAAAACATATACCCAACATCACCTTAACAGTTCCATAACCATTAGCACCAACATTAAACATTTCATTATATTATCGTTACCTTAAAACATTACACTAACATTAACCTTACCCTAAGCATTTAACATGAAGCATTACATTACATGATTCTTCCATTGCGCGCAAGTCTCATTCATCAGGCAACATGTCATTCAATTCTTAATAATCATGGGCACCAGAATAAGTAAGTTTAAGCCATCATTAGAAATAACTATATAAAAACTAAATATCTAGATCCACCATCTACTACATAAATCCTCAATGTGTAAAAACTAAACCTATGTCAATCATTCACTACATACTAACCACTGCTCAAGTAGCGATAACTAAAACCATCGGTATTGCATCCATAAGGCCATATGGTGCCATCTAAAACAACACTAAATATACATCAATAAGCCAGTCGAAACTTCGCCAAGGTTAACATGTAAATAAAATCAACTGTAGGCTAACTAGCTTGGCTAAAATAAAAAAAAGGGAAGAGCCATTAGCAATTGGACACTAAATGCATCCAGTTTTAGCAAGGTTAAATGAAACCCATCCTTAATCCAACGTTCCTTCCAACTAGTCATTACTCTTGATGACCATAGCATCTATATCAACTAGAATGCTGCCATTAAATGTACAATTAAGTGATCACAAGACCCTTATTGCAAGCAATTAATAATGCATTCTCAATCATAGATCAATCAGCAAGTTTGGAAATTGCAATATAGTCAATATTCACCAATCAACTGTAATCATTACACCTTCAAATTGGGCAGTTCTAATTTAACCATGTTCTCGTCTACTAGCTATTAACATAAATTGAAACATCAGCCAAATAAAGTAGCTTATTATTAATACATACTAACTAATATAAAGTAGTTGTTGTTTTGAAAAGTTAACTAATATAAGGCAGATTGCCTTTATTAAATAAAGTAGATTGCTATCATTAACCCAAATAATTGAATTGCTAATTTAGAAAACATTACTAACAAGGGAGGTTGCTCTTAACAATAAAGTCAGATCTAATTTACAAAAACGAAATGCCAGATCTAATTGCCAGAACTAATTCTTAGATCTAATTTACAAAAACAAATTGCCAGAACGAATTCTAATTGCCAGATCTAATTTACAAAAACGAATTGCTAGATCTAACTTACAAAAACGAATTGCCAGATCTAATTTACAAAAATGAATTGCTAGAACGAATTCTAATTGCCAGATCTAATTTACAAAAACGAATTGCCAGATCTAATTTACAAAAACGAATTGCCAGAACTAATTTACAAAAATGAATTGCCCATACATCTATATAAAAATGCCCATAGAAGTTTATAAACGCCCACAGCAATGTAAAAACACCCACAGAAATGTAAAAACGCCCACAGAAATTTATAAATGCCCACAATGATATAAAACGCCCCCATTAACATATACACACAACCATAAAATCTCTTTTGTCCCAATCGACATGCAACAACAGAGTAAGAAGAATATTTTATAACTGTAACACAATTTCAATCATCGCAGAACAAGGCAAGAAAACCAATCGATCCAACGAGTATCCAAGTAGATTGAAGCTAAGTATTTTTCATCTCACAATGCCAATACAAAAATTTTGATAACAATAAGAGAGGGCCAAGGTCCTAATACCTTCTATCATGCAAATGAAAACATACCGTTGCCTTAATTCCCGCCTCGAATGATGACCGCACGCTCCATACTGCTCCTGCTCCGTGCCGCTCCCCTTGCTGACCGTCGAGACTACACCGGTACCTCCCAGCTAATCTCTAGGGGTACTCTGCTTCCCCCTTAGCCCCCCAAGCTACAAAGGGGCCACACACTATCCAGACGGTACGCCTAGCTTCCCAACTTGCCTCGCAAGGCCGAGCTACCACTCCTATCCAAGTTGGAAAACCCAACTCTCCACAAGTAATCAGTCAAGTCACAATTCCGGCAGCGTAACGTTATGCTAACAGTTGATCCCTTTCTTCCTCATCTTCCCTTTCTTTTATAGAGTTGTCCAAACCTCACACTTTCCCTAAATCACTTTTAATTTAGTTTTAATAAAAATATTCTAAATATTCTCCTTCGCACAAGTGTCGTCCATCCCCCTCTTTCCTCAAATAATTATTTTCTTTAAATTATTAAATTACTCATTTCCCTCACCCACCTAGAGTTGCTCCTAAATTTCCTCCTAGGTGTTCCTAGATCCCCTTACATGTTTTAAATAATTTCCTTAAAAATGAAGTTACTAAATTAGCTCAAATTAGAAGGTTCTTAATTGCAGATTCCTTACTATGTTGACCTCGCTTTTTACCATAAGTTCCCAACTTTCCTTTATTATGTTTCCTCCATTACTTAGTTTCCTAATTCTTATTATTCTCTTCTTTCCCCTTTTTATTAGAGCCAAAAATGGCAGTTGCGCTATTTACTCTTTTCCCTTTATTATTAATTTAAAATCTTTTTATACATCCACAAGTTAATAATTTATTTCCTCTTTACAAATTTAAAACCACGGATTTTAATTAAATTATTCCTCTCTTCATTTTACCCTCTAAATTTAAGAAGACTAAAAACTATTACTTAAGTGGGTTTTAGTTTATATCTTTATTTTTATTTTTATAGAGTCTTTTTCTTAAGGCTAAACAAAATTTTACCCTAGAGAAGTTTTAGACTTAGGTTTAGATTCTGAACTGGGCGACAATTATTTAGGGAAGTCGTTTTAAGAATTTCTTAAGGTGTTAAATGTCTTAGGGCCATCTAGGTTTCTTCCTTCATCAACATCAATGTGACGTGCCCTTCAGGACGCACCACGTGCTCCAAGGGTGCCACTCGCCTCGGTTGTTTCTCTTGCACAGCGTGCCCTTCAGGATGCACCACATGCTCCAAGGGTGCCACTTGCTAACTTGTGTTTCTTTCGCGCGACGTGCCCTTCAGGATGCACCACGTGCTCCAAGGGTGCCACTCGCTGACTTGTGTTTGTTTTTCGCGATGTGCCCTTTAGGATGCACCACATGCTTCAAGGGTGCCACTCACCAACTTGACTAATTGGTAGACATCTATAACCCCTGGAGTCAACACTCTGCCAGGTGAACTTGTGGGAGACTAAGGGCTCTAAGGAATAAGGCCCCCGCCTTATTGCGCACCCCTTAGAATCATCGTGAGTGACTGTCGCAGTCTGCCCTCACGACATCGTGGATCCTCTCGAACTATGTAATCGTTAACCTACAATTCAAGCTATGGCGGGAGTGCTAGTAGGCTGTGGCAGGGTTGTTGTCCACCCCTCTCCCTCAACCTCTCTGGAAATTGTGTGTGACCCCTTTACTCCATATGTGAATCTGGTCGGCAAGCTATCGTCAGCCTGCATCATCAACAATCGTGTCAGAACATGTCAACATCATATCATCAAATCAATGAAATATCACAGTAAATATATCAACCCAAATAGCACATTCCCTGACTCAATCCGGAGTCCAAGGGGTTCCACCGATGCCTCTGCATCCTCAAGGTCCAAAACCCTGCACACTCAATAAAACTGAGTCAATAGCACCTGTCTACGTCAAAGCAGTAAAACATCATGTCATCTATCATAACGCATCATAATCAAGGATAAATGTTTTAAAATCATAAAAGTCCAGATCACTTGCGAGCAAGTGTCCTCAAAGAATAGGTTTTCTCAGTGCGCTAGAGAGAGATGTTACACATATGAAGTGATATAAGCTAATATAATAATAATAATAATAATAATAATATATACTTATATTATTACCCTATATAATTATGATAATAATAATATATACTTATATTATTACCCTATATAATTATAATAATAATAATATATACTTATATTATTACCCTATATAAGTTGATGGGTATGTACAGGAATGATGTTATGGCTAGACATTCATGTAATGTAATATATATGGAAAACACTCATTACTAAGTAGTGATTGGATTCATGTTATGCATAAGAAAGCATGGGTTAGTAACTCCATATTGAAGAAAACATATTACCTTATTTGATTCATTACTATTATAGTGTATTCATTATAAGGAATTTGTCTGATGTTTCAATTATATACGGAATTACTAAAAATGCATATATTTCTTTTGATACGCATATCATACATCGACATAGAATTTATTTACATAATTGTACATATAAAAAAAATAGATTAAATTCTAAAATATTAGTGATTAATTCAAATAAAAAATAATGTTTGTGAGGGAAATTATCTAACCCATGGACATATGCATTGAACTGCAACCAAATCTCTTGTTCAATTCGATGTGTTATCTTAGTGCACATCACTCTTTAGAAGGATATGTACTAAGACATTCCTCAACTTAAACATGCTCGAGGGCAAGGTGTTAGATTTTATCTTTCTACCCTTTCGCAACATAGAGATTCAAGGCAATAAATGCTCTTATTTGCATATTATATCAAGAATACATGGAGTAATTGATTAATCAATATATTGTTGCAACTTAGTATTGTTATAGATAATCGCACATATGGTGTTCAATTAGATAAAAAATATATATCCTAAATAATTTTTCGTAAAAAACAACGTTTTTGCACATAATCACTACACAAATATAACAATTCTCCCTTATGCATCTCCATTATTTCTCATACCAAGCATCTAGAGTTTGCCTACTTTTTTCCATGAAATCGGAAGTCTCGCACCAGGAGAAGAATGAGGGGGAGGGATAGTTAATTCATGAACAAAGAAAACACTTTATTATTCCGTTTCAATTCTTTCAGTCAGAGAAAACAACCTATTATTTATTCATTCATCATTGTAGATGAACCCAGGGTGTTATGTTCAAAGCTAATGTTATTGTTGATTGTTGCTAGGTTCAGTCGATGAATAATTATTGTAGTGGATGACGAAATAAACCGAAAATGAATTAATCTAATTGGAGTCTATAAGTAGGTCGACCCCATCGAGCAAATATCGGAAGAGTCAATATTCACGTGTGAAATTATTTATTAAGAGTCTCATTGGATGGAAAGAGTTATTTTTCTTGTATATTATATTCTATATACAATATGCGTAATGCGTAGATATAGACTCATTTATATATAA
>CBVK0103566165.1:0-13187 GCA_900067695.1 Picea abies
ATCAAAGACTATATTATTTTTTTGAAAAAATCCCAGAGAACTACTTTGGGGATAAACTTTAATAATATATTTTGAACTATGAGTTTTGAGCATTGGATATTTAAAGTTTTCCAATCATATTCTATTATATTTCCAGTGAAAAGACTCTTTTAAACTTTTCACATATGTAGACCTTTACCTTTCCTTCCTTGATTGTGATAAAAAATAATTGAATTTTGTGATGGATGTGAGATTTATGTTATATTTCCCGTAATTAGTATTTCTATATAATATTTCTGCAAATATTGTATTTTATGAGTGAATATTTTTGGTCCCTTTCTCAGGGATTCTTTGATGCATGCATATTATTTTCAATCAATAACATTTTTATTTATTTGATTCATAAATATCTGGAGTTTATCATTTAGCACTCTCCTATTTTTCATGTTACCATTCCAAGATATTTAAAGATAGATCTTTAAATAATTACAAAGGAGTACCACCTCTAAAAAAATGTAGGGGGGTTAATATCCTCATGAGGTTATTGTTTGGATATGAACATATATATAAATCAACATGTATCAGATATTAGGTTGAAAAATTGAGTTGTAAGGATTTTCTACAGAGAAACCAACTTACAACCTGTGTGGATTTGGACAGAAACTAATTTCGCTCAGCATGAGTAAATTGGGTTCGAAATCCCAATTTTTTTTTTTTTTATTTGGTTTATTGTTGCAGGGGTCAATTTGGCCATTAAGTGGCTGAACTTAGCTCAAAGAGATGAGTTTTTATTTTTTCACGATGGTCGCGAGCTCAATTTCAAAAAATGGCTAAGTGTAAAAAAGATAGAATTTTCCTGTAATACATTGTATATTGCAAAGGAAAAATAAATTGTGGACAGTATAGGGACTATTGGCAAAGAAAAATATTTTTGTGGCCGATACATGGAGTATTAGCAAAGAAAAAAATTTGTGTGGCCAATACAGGGACTATCAATGAAGAAAAATATTTATGTGGCCAATATAGAGAGTATCAACAAAGAAAAATATTTTTGTGGCTGATACAGGGAGTATCAACAAAGAAAAATATTTTTTTCAGCGATACAGTGTATGTCGTGGAAGAAAATATTTATTTGGGTGAAACAAGGGAGAAAAAATATATATTTTGGGTGCGATACGGTGTGGACACCAAAGGAAAAAAAAAAAGGACTTAGAAATTTTATGGGAAAGGACTTAGAAAATTTTGAGAAAAAGGCACGAATTGGCCAAAATATAATTTTGTGCCCAAAATGTTGGGGACAAAAATACAATTCTTGTTGATAAAGGAAAGAGTCTCGGTGAGAAAAATAATAATTATTGCCGATAATCGAAAGAGTCTTTGCAAGAAAAACAATAATTCTCTCTAATAAAGGGAAGAGTCTCTAGGAGAAAAATAATTATTCTAGTCGATAAAGGGAAGAGTCTCGACAAGAAAAATAATAATTCTCAACAATAAAGGGAAGAGCCTTGGCAAGAAAAATAATAATTATCATATATAAAGGGAGTCTCGGCCTCAACAATAAAGGGAAGAGCCTTGGCAAGAAAAATAATAATTATCGTATATAAAGGGAGTCTCGGCGAGAAACAAAATAATTCACGAGGATAATGAGGAGAATATCGACCAAAAAAAATATTTTTTGGAGCGATCTATTTGTTGAGAAAAATATTTTTGGATTGATATATCGATCGAGAACAATATTCATTAAGGGAGTCTCAGTGAGAAAGAAAATAATTCACAAGGATAATGAGGAGAATATCGACCAACACAAATATTTTTTGGAGCGATCTATTCACTGAGAAAATATTTTTGGACCGATATATCAATCGAGAAGAATATTCATGGAGCAATGTATTGGCAAAAAAATAAATTATTGGCGCAATAAGGGAAGAGAATAAAAGAGATAAGAAGAAGAGAAGAAGAGATGAGAAGAAAAGAAAAGAAAAAGAGAGGATAAAAGAGGAGGAAGAAGAGATGAGAAGAAAAGAAAAGAAAAAGAGAGGATAAAAGAGGAGGAAAGGGAAGGAAATTAGTTTGTAGCCAAAATTTTGGGTTTTCCATAACAAGAGTAGAACATTTCATAATCAGATGAAATTTAAAGGTTATAGCTGCAACAAGGAGGCCTACATAAACACCAACGAGGGCCTTTCGCCAATTTTTCTTAAATTTTCCAGAAAAATCCAAAATAGTGGTTTTTGAAGAATAGATAGGTGCTCAGTAACAAGAATCTAGATAAAGATGAAGTTTTTACAGGGACTCAAAAAAGAAAGCATCAACATACACAGTTGGATTTTGGCCAAATTCTAAAGGAATTGGAGTGGAGGTACAAAAACAAGGCCAAATCCACTATTTCAGAAAAATTTTGGGGGATTTTTGAAATCTTTAGAGGGGGAAAAGGGACCCCAGGTCCTAAATCCAAAAAAAAAAATTCACTCAACATTTTACCTACTCATCAATTAAAAAAATAAATCTTAAGGAATTTTTCCGGATCGACTCAATTTGGGAGATAACGGTTTTCACTGAAAAATGCAATAGGGACAAAGTTGGAAAATCCAGATTGATGCAGAAGTTGGATGGATAATCAGATCCTGAATCTAATAGTTGTCGTGTATTCACAATAAGGAATAATATATGCACCCAATATATATATAAAAAAATCCTAGTTCTCACCATATTTATTTCTACTTGTGTTAGAAGTTAGTCTCTTAAGATAAATTGTAACTGTGGAAAATGGCATAATTTAATAGAAATGGAAAATTCCTAGTTCTCACCATATTTATTTCTACTTGTGTTAGAAGTTAGTCTCTTAAGATAAATTGTAACTGTGGAAAATGGCATAATTTAATAGAAATGGAAAATTCAGGAAGCCATAACTTTTAGCTCATAAATCAGATTGAAGCATGAGTATATTCATTGGAAAGGTGATCCAAAAGAAAACATTATAGAAGATTTAAGTTTTCCAAGGAAGCATCTAGTTGTTTCATAAATCTGCAAGAAAAGGGATAATTGGACTTTGTGAACCATGCAATTGTTCAATATGAAAGTTTTCCAAACAATATCAATTTTGGAAAAACATTTCCAAATGATATAGATGCCAGTTGTGAGTATCAATTAAGGATGATTGTAGATTCTTAGGATGGTACCTATCTAATGATATGGAGGCACACTTATAAGAGTAGCATCTTAGTAATGGAAAGGGGTATAGTTTTAATAACAAGGCATTGTTGATGAGCAGGGGAACACTCAAGGAGAGAGTATCATGTCAAGGGATTACTAACAACATGACTTAAATGAATATTGTGTGGGTCTGTTTCTAATAATAATTCAAGGGTCCAATGGACATCGAAGCAGGGAAAATCTTGTAGTGTTGACTAAGACAATAAAAAGTTGTAGAGGGAAGTGTAGAGTTACAGAGAAAGAAATGAAAGGTTGATAAGGTGTCCAAAAGAGAAGAGACAAAATGAATATTCAACTGCTATAGAGTCTAAATGACTTGCAAAGAAAAATAAAAAAAGATTCTCCCATGAAACATGAATCCAACAGGTGAATAATGGCATTAATGGGCACGAGAAGGTAAATTAAAACTCCCTAGCCGTGAATGTAGAAGAGGATTGATGACATCAAAGTTTGATGAAAAATAAAATAAAGGAAAGCAAGAGGTGATGTGTGATTCATGGGTGGGTGAATAATCTCTATGGGCAAGCATAGGAATGCCTAAAAAGGAGTTGCAAGCCATGAACCAACAACGTCTATCTTAAGATATTAAGAGAAAGGAATTCACTTATGTTATCATAGTGTGCAGTGGAAGTATGATACATGTGAAAGGAATTTAGGGGATGGAATAACAAAGGTTCATTCACTTTGAAAGTTCCAAGGAGGAAATTCAACATCCCATGTGAATATATTGGTATTGAGTGGAGAGAACAGGGCTTCACAGAAAATTAATCAATGAGGTGAAAAGAAGTATTCAATGTACAACTAGAAGTAATGGCAAGGGATGCCATAATGAGAATGTTCAAGCTAGTTGGAGGATATTATAGAATTAATAAAATGGAATGATATGAACTACCTCATTCCAAGGTGTTGTAAGGTTCCAAAAAGGTAAAGTTGGGGAATCATTTCCTAAAGGGAAGCAACTTCCAATAGGAAATATTGGCTAGAATTTCAACATGGCCAGGTTGGACTTGACTGGAAGGTATTCAGATTCAAGAACAATAGTTCATGAATAAGATACTATAAGGAAACATCTTGTAGTGGAGATTTTTACATAACCTCCCCCAAAAATTTACCCTTTCTCTATTTATAGTGGAGGCAGAAGACCATAGGTATTTTTTACTAGTGCACCTATAAGGAATAGATGTCCCAGTGCACATGACTCCCTGGTGCTTAAATATTCAGAATTGTCGTCATATGTTATAATAAAAAACAAGAATTGAATAAATCACTTTGGTGTCGTTGAACATTACGAACCAATGCATATCCCTGTCATCGGATGCACCAAGGTAGAGTAAATAAAATAAAATTACCAAACTAATTTTCATTATTACACTTCATCATGTGCTTCCAAACTCTCAAGAAAGCATCGATGCTCACTCTCCTTCCAAGGATTCCATGTTTGTAGTGTTATATTGTGAGTTCGATAGCTCCACTGGTAGATTCCACACATTTCCAAATTTTGGAAATTACCATGAATTTTCATCACATTTCCAAATTTTGGAAATTACCATGAATTTTCATTTCCTCTCAACAATGGAACCATGCCTCCTCAAGACATAAAAGCATAGGCAAATTGTTTATGACCTTCCTATTTTTATTTTTATCCGATTAAAATTTGCATTTTGCTTGAAATTTGGTCATTTTTTGAAAAAAAAAATTCCAATTTCACGTGGTGCGCTTGAATGCTTCATTTCACCCCAAAGCGGTGTGTCATGTCCATAAATGTACAATAAGCACCGCCATTGGTGCATAAACTCTAACAATATTCACTAGTGTCATTGAAAGAAAAGCATCGCTATTAATTTAAAAAAATAAACATAACAGTGTGTTATAAAGGAAAATGCACTGCTAACCAACATGCCAGTGCTCTAGGAATGTTTGAGCATTGATGCGTTCAATTAACCAAGTGCACAGATAATTTTACATCTCATAAAATTTAGCATAGCAATGCGTCCATGTTAACTAAATGCATTAGTATTGTTAAAAGAACCACATCGTGAAAAATAATAAACGACTTGGCATAGTGGGGCGTCCCATTGGATTCCATGTTACCGGTGCTCTATACAAAACAATCCACCACTAACCAAAACTTCAGTGCTCCAATAACATGGTAGCACTGTTGTGTTCATATTAACACATTGCACTGCTTAATTTGCAATAAAACAATTTAACCTAGTGGTGCCCCTAGGTCAATTAAACGCACCAGTGTTATAAAGAGCACAAAACTGGGTCGAATATTTCACAATCTAGCATCACAATGCATATTATGGGTTGCATTGCTGAAATATGTGGCGGTGCATCAATAAACGTGGACCATGGTGCATAAAATCTAACAGTACACATTGATCTCATTCAAAGAAAAGCATCGCAATAAATTTTAAAAAATAAACATAGTGGTGCATCTTTTGTGATGCCTTGTCATCGATGGATTATAAAAGACAACACATCGCTAAAAAACATGTCGGTGCTCTAGGAACACTGGAGCATCAATGCGTTCAATTTAAAAACTCACACTGCTAAGTTTACATGCCATAAAATTTAGCGTAGCAATGCGTCTATGAAAATCCAATGCACCGATGTTGTTAAAAAAACCGTGCCATGAAAAATATTAAACGACTTGGCATAACAAGGTGCATCATTGGATGCCCTGTTACTGATTCTCTATATAACACAATGAACTGCTAAACAAAATGGAAGTGCTCAAATAACACGATAGCACTGGTGTGTTCATATTAACACATCCTACTGCTTAATTTGGAATAAAACAATTTAACCTAGCGGTGCCCCTAGGTCCAAAAACCACACTGGTGTTGTAAAGAGTATGGAACATGGTTGAATATTTCACAATTTAGCAGCATGGTGTGTCTCATTGGATGTGCCACTAAAAATATGTGTCTATGAGAAAATAAATGTGGAGCATCGATGCATGATAGTAACAACACTGCATGGCAGTGTTATTTTTCTGATATAAAGCACCAATGACAATGCTTAGTGGCTATTTTAAGTGCATTGATTACCTTTCTACATTTTTTTGCAAACATAAATTAGTTTTTGTTAAATACAAATTATTTATATGTGTCTGTGTTTTATAATTTCAATTCATTTTATTTATGTGTCTGTGTATGTGTGTGCATGCATGCCTAAAAATATTTGTATGTGAATCAAATATGATGACAACGAGAGGAGCAGGAGGAGAAGCAACAACAATAAAGGGTTGAAATATACACCTTTGTACGTAAGTGGGAGGCTTGAGAGAGGGAGAGGGATTTTTTCATTCACCCTGTTACACCACAGACATGTGTCATTTTGAGGGATGTTATCCTTCTCAAGTTTTATGAGGAGGGTACATCCCTCAGGGGAAACTCTCTATTGTTACAGCAGTAGTTTTTTCGTTGGGATCATGGTCAATAGGAATTCAGGGTCGGTCCCGATATATGGCATCATCCCATGGAGGAGGATGTTTACTTAATCATTGTGTTGTCTAGGACAAGGTGGGGGGTGGTGGCCCCAAATACCTAATATACCACTTGTTGTTGTAGGAGAGACCCAACTAGAATATGCACATAGATATTTCAGTCTTGACATTCTTTCTGCTTCATAATTCCAGGTTCCTAGTGGTTAGATGCAAATGTGTTCATATCATAGAGAGGAGGTTAGGTGTACTTTTTATTATAATGAAACTGCCACACTTTACCTATGATGGGAAGTGCATTAGTTTCCCTTTGATGCATTATTTAGATAGTTTAGTGTAGAGGCCCTGATTGATTAGGTGGATGGAGTTGTTTTTGAGACAATTTTGTTTTTCATTGGATCATTTTCTTGCCATTTTAGATGGGAGGAGATTCTTCCCATTCATGTTAAAGTTATATACATTATTTTTGAGAGGGTTCACGCGACTTGACCAAGAGTACCCCACTTGCCTCATAGGCCTATGTTTGATGCGCGCATGTTCATGTGGGGGAAATTGTTTCCCAAGAGGGACTTTCCAAAGTGGCCATGTACTCCACTCGATAGAGAGGAATGCGATTTCTTGGCTGGAGAGGAGAATCATGTCCTCGATGTTGTATAGTACCCATACTTAGGGATGGATTGGAGAGGATGTCCAAAGATACTATTTATATCATTTGATCCACGAGATGATAGAGGTAATACTATCATTATCTTTTGATAAATCTAGTTGCATATTTTTATGTCTTATTTAATGCACATTAAGGGGTAATGAGCCAACATTAGGGCTTAATAGTATGAGAGAACTGAAGGTGGCTTCTATCCATATAACGCTTCAAAAGGAGTCATGCATGTAGTTGTATGGTAGGAAGCGTTGTATCATCATTCATCTAGGGGTAACCATTGAACCCACTGATTTTGATTTTCTAAGGAAAAACACCTCAGATATGTTTCCAAACACTTATTGACAACTTCTGTTTGATCATCAGTCTAGGGATGATAAGCTATGATGAGATGCAATTAGGTGCCCTGAAGCTTGAACAATTATTGCTAAAAATTGATTATGAAAGTTGGGTCATGATCAGAAACAATCGAGTGTAGTATGCCATGAATCTTGAAGACCTGGTCCATGAAAATTTGAGCCACCGTGGATGCAATAAATGGATGTTGAAGAGCGCAAAAATGAGCATACTTGGAAAGGCAATCGACAACCACCATTATGACTAATTTATTTCCCTATTTGGATAAGCCAGTAATAAATTCCATAGAGATATCCTTCCAAATAGAAGGTGGGATCGGAAGCGGTTGTAGTGTGCCTGGAGATTTGACTGTTTCTCCCTTGTTGCATTGACACACATCACATTCAGCAAAAAAATTATGAATGTCCTGTTTCATACCATCTCAGAAAACAGAATGTTTGACCCTATCATAGGTTATGGTGACTATGGAGTGCCCCGCTATGGGTGTAGCATGAAGCTCAGAAAGTATCGTGGGTTTAGCTTTGATTGTTTACTTAAATACAAACGACCTTTGTATTGAAGCTCATCCTGGAGCCAAGAGTATCTTGGGGGAGCTGGAGCATTGGTCTAAAATTGCTGGATCAGATGCGAACTTTTTGGATCTTGTAGCCATTCCCAGCAAAAAGCTTGGAGCCAATATGGTACAATGAATGAAAGAGAAAAAAGGGATCCTTCGTCTTCATATTTTTTAGACAGTGCATCTGCCACCACATTGTCTTTTCCTTTCTTGTAAATGATATCATAATCATATCCAAATAATTTAGTCACCCATTTTGTTGCTCCGGGGAGGAAATGCATTGTTCCAGAAAGTACTTGAGGCTCTGATGGTCTGTCTTAATCTGGAAACGTTGCTCCAAGAGATAAGGGCACCACATATCAATGACATTTAGAATAGCCAACATTTCCTTGTCATAGATGGGTTTTCCTAGATTCCTTTCAGATAGTTTTTTGCTGGTGAAGGCCAAAGGTCGACCCTCTTGCATAAGGACAACATTGATTCCTTTCCCTGAGGAATCACATTCCAACACAAAGGTCTTTCTGAAATCAAGAAGGGCTAGAACCAGAGTGGTGCACATGGCCATATTCAAGGTTTGGAAAGGTTGAGCAGGGGTTGGAGTCCAAGTGAAAGAGTTCTTTTTGAGGAGAGCAGTGAGAGGTGTTGCAATCTTTCCATAATTCTTAACAAATTTGCGATAATACTCTGTTAAGACCAAAAATCCACGCAAGATTTTGAGAGTCTTTGGGTGCAGCCAGTCTTGCATAGCTTCAATCTTTTTTGGATCCACCCTGATGCCATCCTTGCCAACCAGATGACCCAAGTATTCTACTTTTGAGGCAACAAAGGCACATTTATACTGTTTCAGGAAAAATAGGTGCTGAAAGAGTAGATGGAGAACTCGATCCACATGGGTAAGATGGTCTATCCAAGTTTTGCTATATATGAGGATATCATCAAAGAAAACTAAGACAAAATGATGGAGAAAAGGATGAAAGACATGATTCATGAGGCTTTGGAAGGTGGAGAGGGCGTTACATAAGCCAAAGGGCATGACCAAAAACTCATAGTGGCCCTCATGAGTTCGAAAGGCCATCTTGGGAATGTCAGCCTCTTTCATATGTATCTAGTGATAGCCTGAGCAAAGATCAAGTTCAGTAAAGAATTGGGCTCCACTCAATTCATCCAGAAGGTCATCAATGACAGGAATGGGAAATTTATATTTAATGGTCAGTTTGTTGAGGGCATGGAAGTCAAGACACATTCTCCAAGAACCTTCTTTCTTCAGGACCATGACTACCGGATAAGAGTAAGGGCTCATACTAGGATGGATAACACATGCAGTAAGGAGTTCCTGGACCATTTTCTCAATTTAATTTTTTTGTGAAAAGGGGTGGCAATATAGATGGATATTGGGAGGAAGGCTTCTTGGTATAAGGGGAATGGAATGATCATGAACACCGCAAGAAGGAGGGAGTCCTTGGAGAGTGGAAAATACCATTTGATGTTTAGAAAGTAGGGATTGGAAGTCTTGCAGCATCAGGGGTGTCTATGTTGCTTGTATGGCATGGAGTTGGGCAATGACACTAGAATGACCTTTTTTGAGCAGCTTTTCCATGCGATGGGAACTAATGACCTCAGGTGAACCAACAATGATGCCTTGGAATTTTTATTGGTGGCCTTCCTGGTCGAATTGCATGGTTAAGTCCTTAAAATCCATGAGAATAGGACCCAAAGTCCTTATCTAGTCTGCACCCAACACAATGTCACAACCACCCATGTCGATAGCAAACATATGGGATTTGAGGTGGTAGTCATCGATTTTGAGATGCACATTTTCACAGTGCCCTCCACATTTCATGGAACCACCATTGGCAATCATGATTTGGAAATTGTTGACGGCATGGATGTAGCAATGGGTTTCTTGGGCAATGTAGCGATGAATAAAATTATGGGTGCTTCCACTATCAACCAGAATGATGACCATTCGATGCTTGATGTAACCAATTAACTTGAGGGTTTGGGGGGTGGAGAAGCTAGTGAGAGCATTGAGGGAAATGATCGGTTCCACTTCTGGAGGGTCGGAGGGAGGGGTTATGTCAATGATTTCAAGTGACTCAGGCACCAGGGGAGTTTCAACATCCTCTTCCGAAATATCCTCAGAGATGGCCATAAAAAGATTTTTTTCCTTACATTTATGGCCTGGGAAATAATTGTCATCAAAATTATAACAAAGGCCTTTGAGTTAGCGTTCGGCCATTTCATCCCTGGTCATTTTTTGGATCTTTAATGGGGCGGAAGGAGTAGTGGGATTTACGGGTTTAGGGCGAGGGATAAAGGAAGGTTTACGGTTTTGAGAGGATACAACTTGTTGTGCTTCTTTATCTTTTTTAGTAGCCTCCACCCAACTCGAAGGTCGATCCATGAGGACATGGGCCCGAATCTCCTCCTTGAGGCCACTGATAAAACACTCTCGAAAGAAAGCATCAGTCATGCCCTCTATTCGAAGATCTAGGCGCTCAAATGTAGCTATGAAGTCTTCAACTGTTCCTAATTGTTTCAATTTTTTCAAACAACCCAAATGGTTGGTGTCAGTGTCAAAGCGTTCATAAATCTCAGTCAGAAATTGGGTCCAAGCAATATACCCTTGACGAGAATTTTTTCTCCATTGCCACCATTTCCAGTGTTCTTTATCTGGATGGAGAACACCATACCGGAGTTTGGCCAAGTCATTTTTAATGTCGTATAAAGAGAAATAATGTTCCATTTGGGTGACCCAACCAATGGGGTCTGAGCCATCAAATTTGGTTACATCCACCCGCGGAAGGCGTAGGTCACGTTGAAAGTGATGGGGCTGAAAGGTATGGGAATGGGAGGAATGTTCACCTTCAGTCTTTGGAGGTGTGTCAGGGAAAGGGTCATCTGTAGGGATCTTCAATTTGGTGCAGAGTGATGCAAAGACAGATTCAAGATGGCTGGTCAGTTCTTGTTTGACTTCCTCCATTAAGGACTGTACGGATGTATTTATGGTTATATTGATGGATGTATAAAGGGAGCCAATAGTAGCACTGAGTTGTTTCACTTCTTTTTGGGTCTCAAGGAAACTAGATTGCAAGGTGTTGAAGCGAGACTCTATTTCTTGGCTACGGGTATGGGCCATGAGGATGGGTGAACTGAAAAGGGGCGGGCAGGGTAAAAAAATTTTGCCGAAAAATGATATGGATGAATGTGATAAGGGAAAAGAGATGAATCCAATGGGATAGGTCTCAAATAATGGTGAAAAAATTTCCAGACATTTTTTTTACACCTGCGAAGTTATACTTTGGTCTAAAGAATACTGCAGTGATGAAATCCCCAAATGCTTAACCAGAAAGAAATGTGTGTTTACTTGGCAACCCAAACACAGTTGCTTGGCAATAGATCTTGTCTGTGTTAATTTGTTTATGTTTCTGTCCCCCAAGGGTTAGGTATTCAAGGGTTCTACAGACAAGGGTTTTCCCTACGCTATAACTCTCTAATATACTTGTGGGGTCCAACAATAGTACTCAGCCCAATATCTCAGGGCACTAACTAAGGAGGATAGACTGTACCCTTAGCCGTACTACCCTACTACCTAGGTACTAGAGAGTATCTTCCCGAGTGTTGTTCTCGGTGTCACTATAGCAGTCAAGCGACCAATCGATTTATCTAAAGAGGGCTTCAGGAAATCTAGGTCGATCCATACATAGGTGTTGTCTAATGCACCACCACTCGAAGGGGTACCAATAGGGGTTACAAGGATGGCCAATAGATGTGCGCTTAAGAACCACTTCTATTTCCTGCGTGTATGAATCCCTCAACTGCAGGTTTATGTGCGTAATGATAGATCTCTGTGGCTTAAAGATGTTGGAATACGTCTCTACCCTGGAAAAAAAAATTCCCACAATTTCTGCCAAGGAAAGTGCTCTGATACCACTTGTAATATACTAGATATAAAAAGTATGCAGAACAAAAATAAAATGCTAGAAATGGCAGGATAACAGTAATATAACCAGCATAATCTCCACAATAACACATGAATGATATAAGAACAACAGCAAGAATAACACTTTGATTCAGAAAGAAATGTTCATAGGCATCTTCAAGGGGGCAACCTCCAGTTGAGCAACGCTCTGTTACAATAATCTCCAAGCTAGGGTTTTCATACCCTTGACCCTTATTTATACTAAATATGTCTATCAAGAGAAGCATCTAGAGGAAGATCCTTCTAGAAGATGAATCTTCTATTAGGTCTTCTTACATCTGCCTTATTCTATTTTATTGAAAGGCCTTATTAATATTGACCTTTATTACATTCGCATATATTGCTCTACCTATGTGCGGGTTAGGACCCTAACATTTTCCCTATCTAGTCTTTCTTTCCTTGGGGAGTAAAAGGACTTACACCCCCAAGGAAGTAGCACAACTAGATATTTCATTTAAAAGAATACATAAACCAATAGTTAAAGGCAGTAATCTATTTCATTGGAGAAATAAAATCATTGCATTGGGATACGTAGAATCATGAGATATTGAAATTGTTTAAATTGGAATCTTTTCTATATGCTTAAGGCTAGCCAAGACCACTAGGGTGTCTTGTTTCTCCAAGGATTTATTGTTCCTGTAATAAATTTATACTACAACCATTGGCATTTAAAGAGGCCACGAGGAACACAACTTAACACCCAACATGTAGATTTCAAATTGTTTTTGAATTCCAAGGAGAGCACATCTTTCTATTTTGAAAGGATTGTAATTTAAAGATTTTAAATGTTTTGAGGCACGAGCCATCACATAAGGCCACCGAAGTTTTAATCACCTTAATTATCAGATAAGGTTGTACATATACTGAGTATCGACTCATATCTTAATGTAATTACCATTCAATGTAATATTCCTTAGTAGATGAATGTATTAATTATGATAGGATAGCACTACGGTATTCTGGAGGGAAGGATCAAGTGAGATCGGAAGAG
>CBVK0103566190.1:0-25552 GCA_900067695.1 Picea abies
ACACTTTTGTTTCACTTGAAAAGGTTTATGTTTTCATAAGATACAACCATTTCAATCAGATCCAGAGTTTTAAATCCCGAATACACCCTTTTAAAAAAAAAAATCAAAGAAAAATTCTTGTTTTCTATTTTTTACTTCTCATTTGCTACTCTTTTCCATCTACATGTTCTCTTTTCCATGTGCCCTCTGCAATATCGAAAAATCAGGCACATAGAGGAAATGTTTTTTTTGTTTGCATATGCTCTTTGTCAAGCGCTCTATGTGATCTTAGTAAATAAAAAACAGAGAAAATTTTTACATTTTTCAGGTTAGATAACTGAAATATAACCCTTGTTGTTGTCGAGAAGTGAAATTTTTTTCTTGTGTGATTTTTTTTTTATTAGCACATTCTAGAAGGACGTACTCCAAGAGAACAACCACAACAACAACAATCCTCCTTATAAACAATACCCTATGTTTTGCACTAGCTCACTTAGCTAAAAGTTGCCTTTTAAAGTAAGAGGTAGAGAATTGAAGTCTCTTTTTTGTTACTTATTTTCGAAAAAGTTAATGTATTCATTGTAAAGTTTATTTATTTTTTATTCAACTCTTATTTATAAAGTAACTTCATTGTAAAAGTGATCCCTGCTTATTCTATAAAATTTATAAAGTAACTTCATTGTAAAAGTGATCCCTGCTTATTCTATAAAAGTGGGTCACTTCATATGCAACTTATTTGTAAACATGAGGCTATTATGAGGAGTATCAACTCTTATTTATAAAGTAACTTCATTGTAAAAGTGATCCATGTTTATTCTATAAAAGTGGGTCACTTCATATGCAAATTATTTGTAAACGTGAGGCTATTATGAGGAGTATCACTATGTGAACTAAATTCTACATTCCACCTGACTCTTTCATTACTATTTATGCATTTTTTCAAAAGGGAATAACTTTAACATCCGAAGTCTATTTCCTATGCCATTTTTTTAAACAACCTATTTTTTCAAGATATTTCTATCTAAACCATGTGTTTCAACATTTAAATCCATACTCTCTAGATATTTAATATGGTTTCTCCTAGTTTCCTTCAATGTGTATAACAGTAAGTGATGGAGTGTACTGTTAAGGAACTTCATTATGTGACATCACCAATTTGAAACCCTTGAATATCCTTGTGTGTCGCATGAGGGGTCATTTTGGAATGCTTGGGGTTATAGTGGTAGAAGTTGGTTAACACAACCACCTGTCATGCAAGTACATGCAACAACTAGTTTTTGATTTCCCCATTAAAAAAAAACATGGTTTCTCCTAATGATCTTTTTCTTATCAACACCAACTACATCCAATGGAAATCCTATATGAAGGATTTATTAATAAGTAAAAGAATGTACTGGATTATCTTGCGAAAAGAATAAGAACCCACTGATGATGAAAAATATTCCAAATGTATTAATAGGCATGAAAATTCCCATGGACTAATCAAAGTGTCCAACTGTCCTTATTTAAGATTTCACCTTCAAGGATGTGATGCCTCCAATAAAGCTTGGGAAAATGTTGAATTTTTGTTTGGTAAACATAATATTATTCGAGCTCACCTGTTGGAAAATTAGTTGATGACTTTAAGTCCAAATGATTTTCCTTGCATTGAGGATTACATGTCTAAATTCAAAACACTTCTAGACTTTTGTGTATAGAATGTGAATTAGATCTATTGGAAGATTGATGCATATATATTATTCCTACTAAGCTTGGTAGTGAATATTCTATTTTTCTATCTACTTTTTATACCACCAATGAATCTCTAGGGATTCCTTATAAATATCCCTCTCTTGAGTCATTTTGTGATGTTGATTCATGGTAGCATCATACAGGTATTTATGCACAATTTTATGAGTATAGACATGTGGAAATTGTCCAAATCCTTATATCCTTTAATTTACTTTAATTAAAGGACTTAATAAAGTAAATTGATTGAAATAATTGAGTTATTTAAGGAAATGATAAAAGTTAGAATTTAATCTTAGCCATTGATCTTAAGTGATGTGAGAAGTAATCTCATCCACCAATCACTCTAGATATTAGGGTTAGATTCTAACTCAATATTATAAAAGTAAATCTATGGTGAAGGAGAAGAAACTTGATAGAACTTCAGGGTTGAATCACAAATGATTGTAATTAAAGGAGATCATGGATAGGTGGAGAAGAACTCACATATAGAGATTAGGTCAAGAAGAAGAGAGAATAGAGGTAACCACAAGTGGGTTTCATCAGAGGAAATACACAGGAAAGAGGTTCACTTCATGGATCTTGTCGTACATTAATTGAGGTCCTATATGCAGGAATCAACGGAGACACGGGCGTAGACACAAGATACCTTGAGGAAAGTAATGTAAACATTGAAAATCATGTAGGTTCGGTTCATACAACAACTCTAAATTTTCAGGATTGTCTATAATTTTATTTCTACGAGTGGGGATTTATCCCTATTACAAGAACCCTAATTTTACCATAATTAAATCATCCAAGCACTGTTTTTTCATATCGGGGCTTTCCAGGGGTATCCACCCAAAAATATTGTTGTTTACGTGTTCATGAAATTTTTTCCATTTTCGCTTCTGCTATTGTTATTTTGAATTGGATATTCCAACAATTTATTTTTGTTTTGTGAGCCACTAATCTAATTTGCAGTAAGGAAATCACTAGATAACAAGATACCTAGGTGACATAATAAGAGGTTTTCAACATGGTTTCGAGGTGCATGGTTTGAAGGGAATCCAAATGTTAGATACATAGAAATTGATAGTAGATATATCATATCTGTACGAGATCCTAGCAGACCCATAACCAGTAGGCAGAAGTTGAAGGACAAATTTCAAGGAAACAACCATATCGAGCTAGAACTAAGGTTTTGCAGTTTTACGGGGTTCTGCATAGGTTGCTTAAGGAGAAAGCATGTACATACATGGAAATATTTGGAGACAGACACATATACATGGGTAGCACTGATCCAAGTGGATATTGGTGTCCACCCACCTATTCCAACTGTCTCCTCTTGTCATTTTTTAGTTTAGAACGTTCTTCTATACTTCATTGTAATTGTGGGTTCTACATTTTCGGGGTTGTCTGAAGCCCTACACATCTTCTAGGTGGATATTGGTGTTCTCCCATATAATCCAACTATCTTATTTTGTATTTTTTTGTATCAGCACACCTTTTTGTACTTTGAAGGATGTTTTGGGGCCCTTAATAATGTTTTTTTGGCTCACCATGGTCAAGTTGTAGACGAAGTCAGATTTTGATGTTGTGATGTGTATCTATCTAAAATTCCTTTTAGACGAGACGTCACATGACTAAAAAAGAGGTCGTATGAAAAATTTATGACTACGGGAAGTTGAGGTACCAACTTACCCATAAGGGCCCACATAATGTTTGGTGTTTCATCTCGTAGGGTTAGGTTTTTGGATCTCTAGGGTTTTAGAATTCATGAGTAATATAAAAAATTCCTATGGAACCTCATTATAATCATTCTACTCAAACAGATGGACGTAGCATCCACATCTCTTCTTAGAGATACCTACCACCATTCCTGTAAGTGTTTCAGTTTTGCAGTTTTATACTTTCATCTTATTTCATTTATTAAATAGAAGATATTGTTCACTAAATATTTGTGTTGTTCGTAATATATCTGTGTTTATTGTATTCAGTCTATTAATCAGTTTGTTCCACTCCTAAATCTGGATCAATGGTATCAAATCAATCTTCTCTTCATTCAATTTTATTTTGTAGATGTCCTCGACAAGATCTGGGTACAAGAAGTTGGGAATATAACCAATCAACCATTGTAAGATCAGTCACGTCGAGCCCGAAAAAAAACCATGGGAGACAAAAATAAATATGATGTAGCAAGAGATCCTTTTAAAATGTTGCTCGAGGAATCCCTTATGCGAAAAAGTGACATAATGATGGACAACTTTGTACAGATCCTTCAGCGATTTCTCACATGAGAAGCATCTTCATGAAGAAGCCATGCAACCACCTTCAATGTACAGGTAAATTTTGATATTCCATTATTTGAAGGACTAATCGATGCATATTTTGTAGATACATGGTTGAATATACTCGAAGGGTATTTTTCATTCCATAATTTTTCCAATAGGGAAAATATTACTTTTCCACTCCTCAAGGTTGTCCCCCATGTTAAGGACTGGTGGGATACTTACTTTGAGCAAACGACCATAGAGGAATCTGTAATATTTGTGTTTTCCCCTACATGGGATTCCTTCCAGGATGCCATTAAAGAACAACACTACCTTGTTGGAAGCTATGAGGACCAGTTCACTAGATGAACCACCTTGTGTCAAGAAAAGGCCCAGATAGTACCAGATTTCAACAATATTTTCCATACCCTATGTACCAATTTGGGTATCAAAGACTTTGAGCGACATCTAGTGCTCAAATACCACGGTTGTTTTCATATATACATTCAAACATAAATGGATTTTATGTACATCGACTCATTGCATACGACTTACAGATATGTTGTCAAAATCAAGAAGAAATTTAAGCAGAAGAGGAAAGATTTTGGATATGAAAACTCCTTGCAGCTGAAGCATAGAAAAGGCGGCCCCAACCCACACAAAAATGGATAGAGAAAGGATGGCCACTCTCAGGAATACCAATCTAAGCCACAATACAAGAAGGGAAATGAGAAGACAAAGAAGGACACAGGAAAATGGTGTGAATACCATAAAATATCTTGGCACAACACTAAAGAATGTCGCTCCAAGAAGTCACACATGGTCGATTTGAAGAATTACATGTCAGAGGATGATTATGATTTTGAATCAAATACAGAAGAAGGGAAGAATATTACTGATGATGAACCCAGTGCTACGGTCGCTACCACCAAAGTTCATCAAAGCGATCCAGAAGAAATAGAGGAGGGGGAAAGCCTCTTCCACTCACAGATGTGGGTAAGGGGGGATCCGCTTCATTTTATTGTCAATAGAGACAGTCTGAAAAACCCAATATCAGTAAAGGTCATCAAGAAGTTGGACCTTTCGATGACACCGCACCTGTATCACTACACCATTGGTTGGCTTGTCCAAGGAAGAGATCTATGTGTTTTCCAACAGTGTCATATTCCATACAGAATCAAGCCCTTCAAAGGTGAGGTATTGTGTGATATTGTTCTCCTTGAATTTTGTGATGTTATTTTAGGACAACGATATTTTTTGAAGTTTCGTACTATGTATGAGTCTAGACCTCGCAGTGTTATTATTACTCTAGGTATATAATTGTACAACATACCAAAGGTAGAATCGCCTACCTCTATTTATTTAATCTCTGCTAAGAAATGAAGGAAGGTCATTTCACATAATGGTAAGTTCATATTCTTTGTGATTCATGCTCACAATAATCAGAAGGTCACCGCCAAATCCGTGGCCTCTACACAGACCCCCTCTTTGCAGTAAAATCAAGTGGATGAGATCGTGGAAGAATACAGAGACATATTCTCCTCACCCATCGGGGTACCAACGCTGATGCAGACCCCCTATCCCTCCTCAGGGTTGCGTGACCTCCCAGTAAGGATATTCTAGTTCGGGAGCCAAAATGGCTCTTCTGGTTCCAAACTGGAACCCTTCGAACAAACACACAGGTCCCTCACTAAGGCTTTTTTGGCTTTTCCAAGCGCCAAGCTTGAGTACCCACAACACACGACCAAGAGCCCTGACCTTGCGCTAAGACAAAAAGGGTGCTTATCGGGTATCAGGACTTCGCAAGTCAAGCATCCCATCCCTTCGTCCTTCAGACCCCCAGTTGTCGAAATGTCAAAATTTCCCAGTGCCTGTTCCTTTGGGTTTTTGCGTTTCACGAAATCAAAATGCAAGGGATATCCCTGCTCTTTGGGATCCCCAGTTGCTGAAATGTCAAAATGTCCTAGTGCCTATTCTTTTGGGTCTTTGCGTTTCGTGAAACCTGGGTGCAAGGGATATCTCTGCTCTTTGGAAATCCCGGTTTCCAAAATACCGAAATGTGTTGGCATAGCCTCTTTCGGGGTTTCATGATTCAGGGAATCGTGATGCAAGGGTCTCGCTCCTCTGTCTCTCAAACTCCTGGTTGCAAAAATATCGAACCACCGAAAATTCTTTTTGTTCACTCTTTCAGGATTTCACGATTCATGGAATCACAATGCAAGGGTCTCTCTCCTCTGTCTTTCAAACACCCAGTTGCCGAAATACCGAACCACTGAAATTCCTTAGCATTCACTCTTTCTAGGTTTCACGATTTGAGGAATCGCGATGCAAGGGTCCTGCTCCTTTGTCTTTTGAAACCTTGGTTGTTGAAATACCGAGCCATCGAAAAGTCTTGGCATTCACTCTTTCAGGGTTTCATGATTCGAGGAATCATGATGCAAGGGTCCCACTCCTCTATCTTTTGAACCCCCAGTTGCCAAAATACTGAAAATGACAAAATGTTGGAAGCTCGAGGTGCTTGATCAATGACTCACAACGCCCTTTGGATCTACAGTCAGATCTCTTCCCCATCACTGACCTCCTTGCAACTCCACTTGATCTAACAACTTGCGGTATTTCACGACTCTCCCCAAGAGTTCCCCACCATCCGTTCAAATCTTCGAGACCTCCTCTCCTATATCTACACAGTGCTAAATTTTTTGCTCCTACCTCAAATTGGATAGTCCACAGGATTCTCCACCATGATCCAACGCTCAGCTCTTCCGATCTCACGGGATATCTCTGCTCTTTGGAAATCCCGGTTTCCAAAATACCGAAATGTGTTGGCATAGCCTCTTTCGGGGTTTCATGATTCAGGGAATCGTGATGCAAGGGTCTCGCTCCTCTGTCTCTCAAACTCCTGGTTGCAAAAATATCGAACCACCGAAAATTCTTTTTGTTCACTCTTTCAGGATTTCACGATTCATGGAATCACAATGCAAGGGTCTCTCTCCTCTGTCTTTCAAACACCCAGTTGCCGAAATACCGAACCACTGAAATTCCTTAGCATTCACTCTTTCTAGGTTTCACGATTTGAGGAATCGCGATGCAAGGGTCCTGCTCCTTTGTCTTTTGAAACCTTGGTTGTTGAAATACCGAGCCATCGAAAAGTCTTGGCATTCACTCTTTCAGGGTTTCATGATTCGAGGAATCATGATGCAAGGGTCCCACTCCTCTATCTTTTGAACCCCCAGTTGCCAAAATACTGAAAATGACAAAATGTTGGAAGCTCGAGGTGCTTGATCAATGACTCACAACGCCCTTTGGATCTACAGTCAGATCTCTTCCCCATCACTGACCTCCTTGCAACTCCACTTGATCTAACAACTTGCGGTATTTCACGACTCTCCCCAAGAGTTCCCCACCATCCGTTCAAATCTTCGAGACCTCCTCTCCTATATCTACACAGTGCTAAATTTTTTGCTCCTACCTCAAATTGGATAGTCCACAGGATTCTCCACCATGATCCAACGCTCAACGACGTTCTTCCTTCAGAGATTTTACTCACTTCAGACTTAGAATATTTTCTAAGTCTTTGACGACTTGGTGTTCGTTCCTTCCAGGGAATGTGTTCCTAGATCTTGATAACACTTTCCAAACAATTATCCCTCCTGAGGTTCACCTTGTGTAGGCCTCGAATTCTTGCGCACTCCTTATGTCTAAGGGACTCTGATAGCTCGAATCCAAGGGGTTTCTCACAGAGAGATTTCTCCTGATCTCCTAATGTTCTATCCTTTCTCAATGCACACCTTGCAGATCTTAAATGAAGAGAAACAATTGAAACTAAAAAAGAAACTCACAGTTCCATCCACTTGTTCATGTAAATAGAAATGACAGGAAAATGCACATAGTCCACACACCATGCATTTGGATCAATTTTCCATTCTTTTATATTCACAAGTTCCCAATGGCTACAGAATACATTTAGACTTACAGTAACTCAAAAAAATGGATATTTCCTACTAACTCGGAGTTTTTCTCTTATAGATAATTTCTCTTTGTATTCCAGCTCTCTTTGTATTACCGCCCCCTCTAACTAGTTGAACCAGCTTCTACATAACTCAAAAATGTTTCTAGGGTTTCCCCTGGTTACTTTCCTACTCTAACATTCATTCTACGCCATTTTAGCTCAGTCGCATTCCAGAGCCGAAGTGGGAACTCCTGCTTTGTTTACAATTTCAAAACTTTTCCTCAAATGGTAAAATTCGACATTGATTCTAGTGTTCCTCTAAAGGTGAATTTTCGGCACTGAGTGGAGACGGATTTTTAAATCAGTTGCAACTGCCCACGCAGAAGTTCTAGAAGAACTCTCACGTGTAGAGTGGTCTTGCCTCTGTGCACTTGCCAATGATGCTCCTGCATCATACTCCCCTTGACAAAAATTCATGGACTCCTGTCCATGAGCTCCTCTACTGATTTTCCCTACTTCTTGATAGTATATTTGGTTTCCCAATTGACATCTTTCATCACGTGACCTTTCCATTTGACCAGATACTCAAAACAAGTTTTCCTTCTGGTCTTCTTGCCAATCCTCTGATCAACAATTTTCTCCATTTGTGGCTTTTCTGCCACAGGAATTTATTTCTCCCACTGAACTTTTCCTTGAGCTTTCGACCCTTTTGTGTCATATTTCCTGTAAGGATACAGGTCTGAAACATTGAATATGGGAGAAATGCCCACACCATCTGGCAACTCGATCTCATAGGCATTTGCATCAAACTTCCTCAAGATCTTATAAGGTCCTATCTTTTTCATCTTCAATTTGTTATATGTTCCCCTAGGGAACCTTTCCTTCTTGAGATGTGCTAAAACCTGATCTCCCACTTCAAATTGAAGTTCCCTGTAATGTTGATCAACTCTATGCTTGTATTTCTAGTTAGAAATCTGTAATTGTTCTTTGATCTAGCTATGGAGTTTTTTCATCTCTGTAGCAAAATCCTCTGCTCCAGCGCTCCTGACCTCAACCTGTTCCAAGTCCCTTAACTTAGACACTCCCCTGTGTTGCATTAAATATAGTATTTGGAATGGTCTCCTTCCAGTGATCCTGTTTGGTGAGTCATTGTATGCAAATTCTTCTTGTGGTAGAATCTGATCCCACTGGTTATGGTGTTTAGTAACCAGGCTTCTCAATAAGTTTCCCAAACTTCTGTTTACCACCTCAGTCTTCCCATCTGTCTGAGGGTGATAAGATGAGATGAAGGACAAATCTGTCCCCATGTTCTTCCACAATGTCCTCCAAAAGTGACAAACAAATTTTGTGTCTCTATCTCAGACAATGCTCCTGGGTAGACTGTGAAGTCTCACAACTTCTCTGAAAAAAAGATTTGCAACATGTGTTGCATCACTGGTCTTCTGGCATGGGATGAAATGTTCCATCTTTAAGAACCTATCCACCACCACAAATATGGAATCGAATCCCCTTTGTGTTCTTGGCTATCCCAACACAAAATCGATGCTTATTGCATCCCAAGGCCTCTCTGGTATTGGCAATGGTTGATACAATCCAGTGTTTTTTCTTTTCCCATTTGCATGTTGATAGATCCTACATCTGTTCACAAAATTTATCACTTATGCTTTCATACCTGGCCAATAGTATGAATTGCTCAACTGTGAAAATGTTTTATCATGACCGAAATGTCCAGCCAATCCTCCACTATGCTTCTCCTTCAGAAGATTATCCCTCATTCAGCATCTTGGTATGCAAAATTGATTTCCTCTAAAAAACAATCCTTCCTAAACCATATATTCTATCCACTGAATTCTATCTCTCAGTACAGGGCTTGTACATGCTTCGTAGGCCTCCTTGAAATCTGTATCATCACAATACATATCCTTAAGGTGTTCAAACCCCAAGGTCTTCACCTGGAATTCCTGCATGATCAAACATCTCCTTCTTAACACATCAACAACATTGTTAGCATTCCCAGCAATATGTTTTATGAAAAAAGTAAAATTTTGCATAAATTCAACCCATTTTGCATGCCTCTCTTTCTGTTTTTCTTGTCAGGTTATGAATTGTAAAGCTTGGTTATCGTTGTACAAGACAAACTGTTGTGGGACAAGATAATTTATCCATTTCTTAAAATCTTGAATTATGGCATAGAACTTCTTGTCATATGTATAGTATTTCCTCTTAGTCTCATTCATCTTCTCGCTAAAATAGGCAACAAGTCGATTGTCTTGACTCAGAACTGCTCCTATTGCAACTCCACTTGCGTCACATCTTACCTGAAATGTCTTCCCAAAATTTGGCAAGATCAGAATTGGTCATTCTGTTATCTTCTCCTTCAGTATATTGAAGCTCGTTTCAGCCTCCTCTATCCATTTAAAAGACTTGTGCCACTTCTTTACGGTATCCATCATGGGTGCACAAATTCCACTGAAGTCTCTAATGAACTTCCTATAAAAACTTGCTAAACCATGAAAGCTCCTTACCTCGAACATGTTCCTTGGTGACGACCATTCTCTGATTGCTTTCACCTTCTCTGGATCCATCTTCATTTCATTCAAAGTGATCACGAAACCCAAATAAACGAGTTTTTTCTTCATAAAAGAGGACTTCTTCAAATTGATCAGCAGTTTCTCTTGTTGTAGCCTCCTCATTACTAGCATTTGGTGCCTCAAATGCTCCTCCTTAGTCCTTCTAAAGATCAATATATCATCCAGATATACAACCACAAACTTGCCAATGAAATCCTTTAGAATTTCGTTCATCAGCGTCATAAAAGTGCTTGGGGCATTCTTCAAGCCAAATGGCATAACCATCCACTCATACAAACCTTCATTCGTCTTAAAGGTTGTTTTCCACTCATCACCCTCTCTTATCCTGATCTGGTGATATCTACTTTTCAGATCTATCTTAGAAAAGAAATTTTCTCCACTTAAGCAATCCATTAAATCATCCATTCTCGGTAAAGGGAATCTGTACTTGATGGTGATCTTGTTGATGGCTCTCGAGTCTATGCACATTCTCCATCCTCCATATTTCTCTGGGATTAACACAGTTGGTACTGTGCATGGGCTCAAACTTTCTTTGACCAAACCCTTATCCATCAATTCTTGGACTTGGTTCTTCACCTCCTCATTTTCTTGAGGTGTTAATCTGTACGTTGCCTTGTTCGGAAGACTTGTTCCTGGTATCAAGTCAATATGATGATTGATACTCCTAATGGGTGGCAATGAGTTTGGCAGCTCATCCACCACTATATCAGCAAAATTATCCAGCAGGTCCTGAACTTCTTCAGGCAAATCATCCATTGATGTACTCATAAGGATGACTATGGGCTTCCTCACCACAATGGGCTGCATCTCCTGTTCTTCCTTGAATTCTTTTAGGAGTTCCTTACCACTGACGAGAAGTATGCTTGTGTTGGCTTCCTCTTTCTCTCTCTTCTCCTCCATTGGCAACAACATATGCGTCCTACCATTCTTCTCCAATGTATATTTGTTTTTCCTTCCATCATGGATGACATTTTTGTCAAACTGCCATGGTCTTCCCAAAAAAATGTGGCATACGTCCATGGGAATTACATCACATAGGATTTCATCTTTATATCCTCCTATTTTAATTTCAACCAAGCATTGTTTAGTGATCATTACCTGGTGTCCTTTTTGCAGCCATGAGACTTTGTATGGCCTTGGATGTGCAGTTGTCTTCAGCTCCAATTTCTCCACCATATCTGTGGATACTAGGTTGTTAGTACTCCCACTGTCAATGATCACCTTGCATGCTTTATCCTTAGTCTTGCAAGATATCCTGAAGAGACTGTTTCTATGCACTGGATTTTTAATTTCTGCCTCTAGTTTTAAGAGAACTTTTCTCAACATCAGGGATGCTCCATCCTCTGCTCCTTCTGCCTCAAAATCTCTTCGTTGTGCTTTTCAAATGTGAGCTTCTCCTCCTTCCTTCTTCTTCTTGGGAAATTCCCAAGACATGTGTCCAGTCTTTCCACATGCATAACATCTTACTCCTCCTCTGCCTCATCCTCTAGAAGAGTTTCTTCCACCACTCTGTCTCCCTCGTGAAATTTCTCCTCATTCTGAGTGATTGTGTGGTTTCTCAAACTCATCCTTAGACTGATGTACTCTGTCATGGTTAAATCCCTTTCTTTTTCTTAGGACTGATCTTTTACCTCTTCCTCATTGGTTATGTTTTTTGGCCATCTTCTCCTCTACCTTCAGTGAAAAATGATAAGCATCCTCCACAGTCTTGACTGACACCATGCTAAGCTCATCCTGGATCTCATATATCAAGCCATTTATATATCTGGAGACTTTATCTTCATCTCTCTCCTATTGTCTAGTTCTGATGTTCATCCGGTAGAACTCCTCAGTGTACTCCTTGACTGTCATCCCTTTCTGTCTCAGGTTCTGTAGCTTCCTGAACATATTGATCTGGCAGTCTTTGGGTATGAACTTAGCCTTCATTTTGGATACCATCCTATCCCAACTCTTTATCCTTTGTTTTCCCTTACTTCTCCTCTCAGCCTACAGTTCATCTCACCATAGTGTTGCATGCCCTTTTAGTCTGGTGATTGCCTGCTTCACCTTCTTCTCCTCATCGACATCTTCATAGTCGAAGTGTTTGTCCATGGTCCTTATCCTGTCCAATAGTTCTTCAGCATCTAGATTTTCGTCATACATGGGGACCTCTATCTTAGTTGTGCCTCCCAATATGGAAACCGCTCTCAAAAAACGTTCTTCTACAACTTCCTCTCCTGTAGCTTCTTCAACCTCAACCTCTTCACTTTCTGCATCAATGACATCCCCAATGTCAGGTGTTCTTCTTTGTGTTGCTTCCATTGTTTCCAATCGAGAGTTAAGCTCTCGCATCTCCCTTTCTACAGCATGGTTGGCTAAAGGAGGTTCTCGTCTTCTTGGTAGAATTATGTTGACTCCTTCACCTAAATTCTACAGAAAAAAAACCTTGGGCTCTGATACCACCTGATGCAAACCCCCTATCCCTCCTCAGGGCCGCGCGACCTCCCAGTTAGGATCTTCTAGTTCCAAACTGGAACCCTTCGAATGAACACATAGGTCCCTCACTAATTCTTGTTTGGATTTTCCAAGAACCAAGCTTGGGCTCCCACAACACACAACAAAGAGTTGTGACCTTGCGCTAATACAAAAAGGGTTTGTATCAAGGATCGAGACTTCGCAAGTCAAGTGCCCCATCCCTTCGTCCTTCGGAACCCCGGTTGCTGAAATGCCAAAATGTCCCAGTGCCTGTTCCTTTGGGTTTTCATGTTTCGAGAAATCAGAATGCAAGGGATATCCCTTCTCTTTGGGATCCTCAGTTGTTGAAATGTCGAAATGTCCTGGTGCCTATTCTTTCGAGTCTTCACATTTCACGAAACCTAGGTGCAAGGGATAGCTCTGTTCCTTGGAAATCCCAGTTGCCAAAATACCGAAATGTCTTGGAATTCTCTCTTTCAGGGTTTCTCGATTTGGGGAATCGCGATGCAAGGGTCCCACTCCTCTATCTATCGAACCCCCGGTTGCCGAAATACCGAACCACCAAAAAGTCTTGGCATTCACTATTCTGAGGTTTCATGATTCAGGGAATCTTGATGCAAGGGTCCCGCTCCTCTGTCTTTCGAACTCCCAGTTGCCGAAATACTGAACCACTGAAACGCCTTGGCGTTCACTCTTTCTGGGTTTCATGATTCGGGGAATCACGATGCAAGGGTCATGCTCCTCTATATTTCAAACCCTCGGTTGCCTAAATACTGAACCACTGAAAAGTCTTGGATTTCACTCTTTCTGGGTTTCACGATTCGGGGAATTTTGATGCAAGGGTCGCACTCCTCTGTCTTTCAAATCCCCGATTTTTAAAATATTGAAAATGCTGAAATGCCGAAAACTCGAGGCACTTGATTAATGACTCATAACGACCTTCGGATCTACAGTTAGATCTCTTCCCCGTCACTAACCTCCTCACAAGTCCACTTGATTCAATGGATTGTGGCATTGCATTACTCTCCTCGAGAGTTCCCCATCATCTTTTCATATCTTCGAGACCTCCTCTCCTCGATCTACACAGTGTTAAAGTCTGTGCTCTTACTGTGATCCAACTCTCGACGATGTTCTTCCTTCTGAGCTTTTACTCACTTCAGACTTAGAATATTTTCTAAGTCTTCAAAGACTCGGTCTTCATTCCTTCTAGGGAATGCATTCCTGGATCTTGATAACACTTTATGAAGCGTTATCCCTCTTGAGATTCACCTTGTGTAGGCCTCGAATTCCCGTGCACTCCTTGCGTCTAAGGAATTCCAATAACTCAGATCCAAGGGGTTTCTCACGGAGAGATTCCTCGTGATCTCCTAATGTTCTCTCCTTGCTCAATGCACACATTGCAGAGCTTCAATGAAGAGAAACAATTGAAACTGAAAAAGAAACTCACAATTCCATCCACTTGTTCATGTAAACAGAAATGACAGGAAAATGCACATAGTCCACACACCATACATTTGGATCAATTTTCCATTCTTTTATATTCAAAAGTTCCCAATGGCTACAAAATACATTCAGACTTACATTAACTCAAAACACAGAGATTTCCTGCTAACTCACAGTTTTTCTCTTACATCTTATTTCTCTCTGTATTCCAACTCTCTCTATATTACCGCCCCCTCTAACTAGTTGTACCAGCTTCTACATAACTCAAAAATGTTTCTAGGGTTTCCCCTAACTACTTGCCTACTCTAACATTCATCCTACGCCATCTTAGTTTAGTCACATTCTAGAGCTGAAGTGGAAACTCCTTCTCTATTTACAATTTCAAAACTTTGCCTCAAAGGGTAAAATTCAACACCAGTTCCAGCGTGCCTCTAAAGGTGAATTTTCGGCACTGAGTGGAGGCGAATTCTGAAATCAGTTGCAACTGCCCACGTAGAAGTTCTGGAGGAACTCTCACGTGTAGAGTGGTCCCACCTCTGCGTGCTTTCCAATGATGCTCCTGCATCAAACGCGCTTCCAAGTCAAGAATACAATTGATCTAACCCCTAGTGCACCTCTTCCTAATGGACTAGTCTATCATCACTCACTGATGGAAAATGAAGAAATCAAGCGTTAGATCTAAGAGATTCTTCAAAAGGAGCACATCAGACCCAACTCCGCCCCTTGCAAAAGCCCGATTGTACTGGTGTAGAAGAAGAATGGGACCTCGTAACTCTACATTGATTACAAAGTATTAAACAAAATCACAGTCAGAAACTGGTACCCAATTCCCAGTATTGATGATCTTCTAGACCAACTGAAGGGGGCAAAGTTACTCAACAAGATTAACCTAAAGTTTGGTTACCACTAGGTTCCCATAAAACCAACTCATGTTTGGAAGACATCTTTCAAATATAAAGAAGGTCTCTTCGAATGGTTGGTCATGCCCTTTGGCCTAACAAATGCTCCAACCACTTTCATTCGGTTGATGGATGATTTATTGATACTTGTCACAATTTATTTTTTGGTGGTATATTTGGATGACATCCTCATATTCAGCATAACTTGGGAGGAGCACATGCGACATATTCAATAGGTTTTGAGCACTCTGCGACAACAAAATCTATATTCCAACTTGGAATAATATTCCTTTCACATGAACAGGGTCAAATACTTGGGATAAATTGTTGATGAGAATGGGGTACATGTTTATCCCGCTAATATCCAAGTCATATAAGACTGGTTAGCCCCAACCACACTAACCGAGCTTCATATCTTTTTGGGACTATCCAATTTATACCAACCGTTCATGTTGATATTCTCCCTTATTGCATGGACCTTCAGCCATGTGACGAATGATGGTTGTAGGGAAAATTTCATGTGGGGGAAGGAAAAACAAAGATCATTTGATGATCTTAATCATCTCTTGTGCTCATCTTGAGTTCTCTCCTTGTCTGATCTGCAACAACCATTCAAGATTGAGACTAATGAATATGATTATGATGTATTCGTAGTTCTCACTCGCCATGGTCATTCAGTGGCATACCATAGTAAGAAACTCTCAGATACTGTCTGGAAATACCCCACCTATGGTAAGGAAATGCATTCCATTATACAAGAATGTCGTCAATGGAAACATTACATTCTGGGAAAGGAGATGATCATCCACATTAATGACAAGCCTCTACAGTTCATACCAACATAGGGGAAGTTGCAAAATGACTACCATAAGATCTGTTCCACCTACCTACAACAGTTCCATATCAACATCAAGTATAAGAAAAGGAGAACAAATCATGTCTTTGACTACCTCAGTCGACCTCCCATGGATGCACTCACTATTATTCCATGACCTATCAATTCTTGGGTATAGGTGTAAATGTCACTGATTTTCACATTCAGAATAAGATGTTATTCCATCTGGGCCATCTCTATGTTCCTGCAAGAAAGCATGAAAAATTTATTTTGGAATCCCACTAGAATCGGGTGGCAGGACATTTTGGCATGGAGAAAACTCTGGTCATTCTCCATACACATTTTTATTGGCCAAAACTTCGACAAGACGTCAAAAATTATATTGAATATCTTGCACTTCTTTTTCCATTGCAAATCCATCCATCAAGAAGAAACGCTTATACACCCCTCTTCCTAACTGAGATAAGCCTTCGAAGTCCATCTCGATGGATTACATGTCTGGCCTTCTGTCAACCAAGCATGATAATGATTGTGTATTTTTGGTCGGTGATCAAGTTTCGAAGATGGCCATCCTCACAGATTGGAATAATAATAGTACAATGACAGATACTGCCAAAATATTCTTCGAATGAGTGTGGGTCCATTTTGGGATACCACAGAACATCATCTCTGACCATGATAGCAGGTTCCTCAGCACATTTTGGTCAAGTCTCTGGCCACTTTTGGACACCAAGCTCACTAAATCCACTACTTTCCACCCTCAAACAAATGACTAGACAGAGGTCATAAATCGAATGATTGTGCAAATCCTGCACATGTAGAACTCTAAGAAACCACGTACATGGGATGAGAGCCTCCTCTATGTTCAACATAGGTATAAAATGGATCTCCATAGCTCCATCGTCCATAGACCATTTCAGGTGGGACTGGGATTCCAGCACTTGTGTCCCATTGATGTTTCACTCCCTATGGAAACCAAATAGAAATACTCTTCTCATATTCAGTACGAGAGCGACAAAGCCACTAGATTCATTGAGAGGATTCAACACATCAACCAACAGGTCCAGGAGATTTTCCAGAAATCCAATGCTAAGTAAAAGTAGTGCCATGATCAACACAGGGTACCTCATTAGTTTCATGATGGAGATAAGGTCTAGTTACACTTGATAAAGTAATGTTCTAAAGGGCCCCATCATAACCTCTTCCCACTTCGTTATGGGCCTTACACCATCACTAAGGCTATGGGTAACAATTCTTTGGAGATCAAAACTCCACCATTCATTGGCTTGCACCTAATTTTCAATGTGGACCTTTGTTGGCCATATTTTTCCCCAATGTTGGACACTTCAGAGATCGCAAAACAACTTACACACACAGATCTCAACTCTGAATCTATGGAAAAAGCATCCATTGATCAGATAGTGGACAGATAGGTAAAGGGAAATCACTAATAGAGGATCCAACTTTAGCGAGTTATCAAGGTAGGGAAACATCTACACCAAGTCAAGTCGCTCACTTGGGACCAAATCTAGTAGAATTTTTCTCACCCAATAGAGGAAATCAACACAATGGAGACCATTTCTTCCTAAAGGGGGAGTATTGATCCAAGTGGATATTGGTGGCCACCCTCCTACTCAAACTGGCTCCTCTTGTCATTTTTTATTTCATCATGTTCTTCTGTACTTATTTGTAATTATGGGTTCTACACTTCTGGAGTTTTCTGAACCCCTACACAACTTCTAGGTGGATACTAGTGACTTCCCATCTAATCCAACTAATATATTTTGTATTTTTTCATGTCAATGCATCTTGTTGTACTTTGAGGGTCATTTTGGGGCCATTAAAATTTTTTTTTGGCTCACCAGAGTCAAACTATAGATGGAGTTAGAGTTTGACCACGTAATGTGTAGTTCTCTAAAATACCTTTCCAATAGGATATCACGCACCTAAAACGTAGGTCATATGAAAAAGTTACGAACCTGAGAAGTTGAGGTACCAACTTACCCATAGGGGCCCACATAACTTTCATTGTTTCATCTCCTAGGGTTAGATTTTTGGATGTCTAGGGTTTTGACATTCATGAGTAATATTAAAAAGGCCTCTGGAGCCTCATTTTACTCATTATGCTCAGATGAATGCACATAGAAGCCACTTCTCTTCTCATATTTAGATACCACCATTCAAGCAAGTATTTTACTTCTATCGTTTTACGGTTTCAACCTATCTCATTTATTCAATAGAAGATATTGTTCACCGAATATATTTGTCTATTTTATTCAGTTTGTTAATCAGTTCATTCTTCTCCTAAATTCGGATCAAGTAGTAAGAAAAAGTTCTTAGATATGGGGGTTCTAGTAAGGAAGTTCATGTACATATGTGGGTTCTAGTGGCGACATGCACGTATAGGTCAATATAACGGAAACTTTAGAAACCAATTATTTCCAAGGTAGTTTATCAAGTCTAAGGGATGGAATTAGCACCTCTAAGGGTTGACGACATATTGGATGGAACATCCAACATCCTATCTTGTAAATCAAGAGTGACTTTGTCGTTAAAGGAGTATGACCTTTGGGAGTTATTGGACAAACTAGTTTCTCCACCAACAGATCTAGAAGATTTGGCATCTCACAAGAAGGTGATCAAAGCACAGAGGATCATCTTGGATTTGATGAAGGATCACCTAATTCCTAACCTATATTAGAATAAGATTACCAAAGATATTTTATATTCCTTAATAGGGTTATTCTAAAGCACTAACATGAATAGGAAGTTGGTATTAAGGAATAAATTAATATTGGGGCATATGTCTAGATTTGAAATGTTACTAGATATTTCAAGAGGATCATGCAAGTGCATGATCAACTTGTAGACATAGGGGAGAAAATGGAGGACTCATAAATCATGAATTTGTCATTGAATGGTCTTCCCAAGTCATGGGAACTATTTTTCAAGGGAGTCTGCACTCAGGAACATATTTCATATTGGTAGAGACTTTGGGATGGTTGTGTCCAGAAAGAGACTTTAGAGGATCCTAAGAGAAAAAACAAGGGAAGTAGTGATGATAAACTCTCTCTTGTTTAGAAGAAAAGGAAGGGAAAAGGAAAGAGTTCTATAATGAAGGGTAACAATGATGGAGGATCATCACAACCAAGGAAGAATAAGGAGTTGAGTAAAATCAAGTGTTCCTCATGTCATAAGAATGGAAATTATGTATCTCAATGTTCTGAGAATAAGAAGGTTAAATGAAAGACAGAGAAAACAACATCAGCAAAGATACATCTTGATGAGTTTGCAATAATTTTTTAGAAGGATTACTCACTGGTTTCTTACCTTTCTACCAACATAGTTGTCAAGAGTTCTTGTTCACATGACATACACACATGAGCTATTTATAATTCTGATGGAGAGGGACTCAAATCTTCATGTACAATGTTATCATGATGTTATGTATGTAGTGAAGGGAGAGGGAACAATTATATTCCATATTGAGTCAGGCGGTTTGTTAGATACCTAGGATGTGCTTTGCATACTAGGTTTGAAGAACAATTTTCTCTCAATCTCATCTATGGAGGACAAGGGTTTTTCCATTATTGTTTAGAGAGGGAAATTACTTTTACGTCTAGATAAAGACAACCCAGACAATGTAGTGGTCATTGGGGTTAGACATGGAACTTTATAAAAGTTGCAAGGCAATCCTGTTTAGGATTTGGTAAATGAAAGTGAAATCCTATGGGAGTTGTGGCATAGGAGGTCACGACATATAGACTATAGGGAATTGTCAATTATGAGGGGAATTGTTACAGGTCTTCAAGAGTTTAGTATTTGAAAAAGGGAGTGTGTAGAGGGTTTGTACTTGGTAAAAACTCCAAGGCCACTTTTCCTTGTAGAGAAAGTAGGTCCAAGGGGATATTGCATATTATCCATTCATATGTTTTTTTTTTGTAAATAAAAGGAGGATCCTTGTATTATATCATATCATCAGTTTACAACTGTAAGTCACTTGGCAGCCACCTATCCTGCCAAAGAAGGGAAACCGAGACATGTGGCTCCAAGTGATGATAGTTATATCATGGTTGTGGAATTGTTTACAAAATTTACAAAAATGTTGAGCGTTTCTACTAAAACTTCGTTCCAACTAGCCAACCTACGACATGCTACATACAGAGCCACCATTACTATGCTAGATATACAACTGTAAAGAAAATTAAAAACTGTAACTGACAGAAAATAGAGTTTGGGGTAGGCTACTTTAAACCAAAGTGGAAACTGGTCATCCATTAGAAGTGAAGGCCGGTACAAACTTATGTTTTCATTTGGGGCAACTTATAGACCTTGGGGCATCTGATAAGGCCTCCAAAAGTAGATCCAAGATCTGGTTGATGATCCTCTATCCTTGCGACTACTCATCCTACCATTTCTGGATTTCAAAAAGGATTTCCAAGTGCTCCTCGACTAGACAATGTTTGTTCTCTCCATCTTCTGAAACTTGCCAACTTGGAGGGATCTCCTCCTCTACAATACAACCACCCTCCCACTGGCAAGGCATAAATTTGGGGATGGAGGTGGATGAATACTCTTTCTTAGGCTCCAAGCTTGGGCCTGGATGAGAAGAAGAGGGTGGCCCTGCATGTTGGAGAGAAGGTGAAGCCTCCCCTTTGTCCAAGTTGAGGCTTGGAAGAATTTATGTTCGTGAACCGATGGTCATCAAGAGAAGAGGCAGTGGTTGTGAATGCAAGGTTGGGGACGGGGCCTCCTCCTTTGTAGTACATAGGGAGTCTTGGGTGTTTGAAGAGTGCATGGTGGACTGAAAGTTGTTGGTGTGAGTGGAAGGATGACTGAAGTGGGAAATCAGAACTTGTTGGGAGGTAGTGAGTCTCTTGTCAAGGGTCTAGGCATTTGTATTTTTGCCTACTCTCCTGAGTTTGCCTCTTTCTCGAGGAATGGTGGAGAAAATAAAAGGGGTTTTTAAAGGGCAATGGTGGTCTGGGTAGATGTAGAGAACACACTGGGAGAAAATGGATAATCTTGGAGGTCCAAGAGACATAGTGTTGGAGTGATAACTGGAAATGAGAAGGAGAATGAACATGCCGTGGACAATTTTAATGTTGTTGAGGGAAGTTGAAGCCTCTCCCATCACCATTGAAGGTTGATAGGACTAGATTAAACTCTTGGTACCTGCAAACTAGATGGAATGCACATCTAGATGCTTTCCCAGACGCACTATGTTGAATGCCTTAAAAATTCACTGCATGGAGAGTTAAATTCTCAGGGGTGGCGGCTTTGGGAAATAAATTGCATCACTAGCTGTCCCGCCCAAATGTCCTCCCTCCTTTTCTTCATGTCACCCCATCTAGGTGTGGATTGTCCCTTCTGGCCAACTCTTTCCAGTGGGTCCATAGTGCTGAGCTTTGGGTCCTTCCAGTGTTCATGAGGGTGATTTGTTGAGATAGGTTCACCCCTTCATTTTCTAGTCTATCGGACACTTTGTTTGCATCCCTTCTCACATGAGATGTGACGAGAGTGAGAGAGGGTCAGAGTAGATATTGGAGGCAATGTAGAGGGCCAAGCAGGCACCAACTTGGGTTGATCTTTTCCAGATTTCTTCCATTGATGATTTTGGAAGATAGCTCAATTATGACTTTTGAATCTCCCTCGATGATGAGACAGGTGAGATCATGATCTAAGGCCAGTTGTATTCCCCTGATCATGCCCCATATCTCTACAGATTTGTTGGTATCATAGCCCATATTTTCAGCACTCATACTGTGTATTATGCCAAAACAATCCCTAATGACTGCTTCTACACTGGAAGGTATTGGGTTGCCTTTCGAAGCTCTGTCGAAGTTAATTTTGTGGGGTTGATAATCAAGGTGGAAGGGGGGGAAGGGGCAAGTGGAGAGAGGGTGGCGGGAAGCATGAGGCAACAAGAGTTGAGGATCATTAGTTCTGTAGACTCATTTGGTCTGCCTTCTTTGATCCAAGGTGGTGGACCAGATGGTTTCCAAGGTGGAGGGTAGTGAGTGAAAGACTCTCTTGTTTCTTTCTTTCCAGAGCTGCCACACTATGAAGCCTGGTAGTAGTTTCCAAAGTCTGTTTAGAAAATGGCTTTTGTAAGGTCATGTTCCCAATTTATGATTGTGTTTATGATGCTACCTTGATCTCTATGAGTTCTTCTTAGGAGCTGAGTGGCATGGTCCCAGATGACAGCATTGATGGTGCAGTTGTTTAAGAGGTATTCCATCGTCTCTTCATGTTGATTACAAAGGTGACAGATCAAAGGTCCTATGAAGCCTCTTATCCGGAGATTATCCCAAGTTAGGATCTTGCTCTGTATGAGGAGCCAGAGAAAAGTTGATATTTTTGGCCATAATTTGGATTTCCAGACAACAGTTGTTACACATGAAATTTTCACACCTAGGTACCTCACCCTAAGTGTCATAAAGTGTCGTACAAGTGTCGCATACACCTTGACACCATGGAATAACCTATGTGACAATCCCTAGTCAATGTGGAGGAGAGATATATTACATGAAGGCAAAAATACTAATTACACATGAATTATTATTAATATTCATGAAAAAGAAAGTAATTAAGTGTGAGAATCCACCTCACATTTGGTTTCCTATTTTTTAGGGAAGGTGGAGAATCTCATGGATGGTTGAAATATTTCCTCCTTAAAATCCTTGAGAGATATTTCCTCCCCTAAATTCTTAAGATATTTTTTCTCCCTAAATATCTTAGAGATCCCTTTCTTAGTGGATCTGATGAGAGATTCTCTCCATGGTGGTAAGTCTCCAAATATTATATAATGAGGGATTTCCATGGAGGAATGGGGGAATGGAGATTGAGAATTATACCAAACTTATGATCTCATGAGTGGTATGTTATTTGGAGCATCAACATTCTGTGTGTGGACTGTTTAATCAAGGGTTTGGACAAGGAGAGCTTGGTGAAGCTGCTGCACTACATCCATGGTTGTAAGTAACACTTTGTTCTAATCAATATAATCAATGCTTGGCCTATTTTTTTCAAAGTTGTACTTGTTCCATATAAGTTTGTCTACAGTAGATGGATCTATGTTTTAGCTAATCTTAGTAGAGTAGGAAGTTGTTTGTACTTTTGTCTGTCTTGCAGGATCTACCAAGGAGCTCAAGATCGAAGTATATCCTGGTCCTTGTAGGGACAAACGGTGTTCATAAGGTACATGCTTTCCTCCTCCTCTTTTGTTCATCAACTTGTTTAGATCCAAAAGGAAGTCAGTGTCCATGTTAATCACCTTCTCTTTTAGAGTTAAGAGTCTATCTCTTAAGAGGGAATCTACCTGTCTGCATGGAGATTTTCCTACAAGAACACTCCATATAGTATCCTTTCGCATGTGTTGAAAGCCTTCCTGCATAGCATGTCCTTCCTTGATAGTGAAGTTGTCGCTAGGAGAGTGCCCCCAATGAAGAATGTTAGAGCTATTACTGGCTTGAATTCTTCTTGTTGAGATTGCTTGAGCCTAGTTCTGTAAGTTATAGTCCTCTGCCACCTGTAGGTCCTGATGCATGGATTTCTAGGTTCTCCAAGTGTGGCTGTGAGGGTTGGCAGCCCACATGTCTACTACTTTTGCAGTGATTAAGTTGGGTATCTAGTTTTCATAGTGTAGCATATTTTCATTAGATTGGAGGGGTGGCATCTGTTGCCAGGAGTCATTCCAGAACCTGGCGGTCTAGCCATTATGAACTTCCCAAAAGGTGTTCTCCTAGATGAGGGGAAGGTTTCTCCAGGTTGCATTCCAGATGTTGGATCCTTGAATTCCATCCTGCATTCAGATATAGTGTGAATGTTGGATGTCTGGTGCATACTTGTAGTTCCAAAGCTGAGCCAATATTTCTATTGGATTTTTTATCCATCTCCACCAGATCTTTGCCCCCATTGTGTTTTTGAGTTTTCCATGGTCCCTTATACCAAGGCCTCCTAGGGCTTTGGGTTTGCAGACTTTGTCCCAGTTAAAAAGAGCCCATTTTTTTTCTGAATTGTGGCCATGCCAGAGAAATTTCCTCTGAAAGTTTCTGATTTTTTTGTTGACTAATTGTGGGGCTGCTAGAGTAGAGAAAACATAGGTCGGTATGGCTTGGAGGATGGATTTGAGAAGGGTGGTTCTGGCCAGGAGGTTGAGGTAGCAAAAGTTCCAGCTACTGAATCCGTTGGAGATTGAGAGTAGGACTGAGTCCCAGGAGAGGTTGTGGGCTGCCGAGTCCGACAAGGGAAGGCCTAAGTATTTAGTCATAAGGGTGCAAATTAGAATGGAGAGGAGCTAGGAGAGGTGTTGCTGGTGTAATATACCAGATATAAAAAGTATGCATTATAGAAATAAAATGCTAGAAATGGGAGAATAACAGTAATACAACCAGCATAATCTCCACAATAACACAGAAATGATATAAGAACAACAACAAAAATAGCACTTTGATTCAGAAAGCAATGTTCATAGGCCTCTTCTAATGTGCAAACTCCAGTCGAGCAACACTCTGTTACAATAATCTCCAAGATAGGTTTTTCATACCCTCGACCCTTATTTATACTAAATATGTCTATCAAGAGAAGCATCTAGAGGAAGATCCTTCTAGAAGCGAAATCTTCTATTAGGTCTTCTTACATCTGCCTTATTCTATTTTATTGAAAGGCCTTATTAATGTTGACCTTTATTACATCTGAATATATTGATCTACCTATGTGTGGGTTAGGACCCTAACATGTCCACCCCCTTAAAAACAACCTTGTCTTCAAGGCTTGATATGTGGAAACTGTTGCAGAATGGTATCTGGTTCCCAAGTGGCATCTGCTGGAGTTGTATCAGTCCAATGGATTAACACTTCCTTGATGGTTCATTGATGTAGGTGATGCTCATGCTGGTCCAAAAAAGCTTCTGGTTGTAGCCAAATGGATCCTTCTTCAACTAACTTGGGGAGGTTGGTTTGAGTTTGGCACCTAGTTCCAATCACCTTTTTTAAGCATGAAACATGAAAAAAAAGATGTAGCTTCGACTGACTGGGCAGAGATAACTGATAGGAGACTTGTCCCACATGCTTGAGAATTGTATAAGGACCATAAAATTTGGTTGCTAGCTTCTGACAATGCTCAACCTTGAGGGAAGTTTGCTTGTATGGTTGCAGTCGCACAAACACCTGATCCCCTTCTGCAAATTGACGTTCAGAGCGACCTTGATCTTCATGTTGCTTCATGCAATTCTATGCCATGACCAAGTTCTCTTTAAGGGTATGAAGAATATCCTCTCAAACTATAAGTTTTTGGTCAACCGCATGGGCTTTCGAGGTACCTGGTAAGTATGAGAGAACTGAAGGTGGCTTCTGTCCATATACCATTTCAAAAGGAGGCATGCATGTATCTATATGGTAGGAAGTGTTGTACCACCATTC
>CBVK0103566192.1:0-12816 GCA_900067695.1 Picea abies
AATGACAGGAATGGGAAATTTGTCTTTAATGGTCAGTTTGTTGAGGGCACAAAAGTCATGACACATTCTCCAAGAACCTTATTTCTTTAGGACCATGACTATAGGAGAAGAGTAAGGGATCATACTAGGGTGGATAATTCCTGCAGTGAGTTCCTGGACCATTTTCTCAATTTCATTTTTTTGTGAAAAGGGGTGGCGATACGGATGGATATTGGGAGGAAGGCTTCCGGGTACAAGGGTAATGGAATGATCATGAACACCGCAGGAAGGAGGGAGCCTTTGGGGAGTGGAAAATACCATTTGGTGTTTAGAAAGGAGAGTTTGGAGGTCTTTCGACACTGGGGGTGTCTCTGTTGCTTGTATGGAATGGAGTTGGGCAATGACACCAGAATGAACTTTTTTGAGAAGATTTTCCATGCGATGGGAACTAATGACCTTAGGTGAACCAGTAGTGATGCTTTGGAATTTATATTGGTGGCCTTCCTAGTCAAATTGCATGGTTAATGCCTTAAAATCCATGAGAATGGGACCCAAAGTCCTTAGCTAGTCTGCACCCAACATAATGTCACAACTACCTATGTCGATAGCAAACATATGGGATTTTAGGTGGTATTCACCAATTTGGAGACGCACATTTTCACAACACCCTCCACATTTCATGGAACCACCATTGGCAATCATGATTTGGAAATTGTTGATGGCATGGATGTAGCAGTGAGTTTCTTGGGCAATGCGGCGATGAATAAAATTATGGGTGCTTCCACTATCAACCAGAATCATGACATTCTGATGCTTGATGTAACCGATTAACTTGAGGGTTTGGGGGGAGGAGAAGCCAATGAGAGCATTGAGGGAAATGATCAGTTCCACTTCAAGAGGGTCTGAGGGAGGGGTTATGTCAATGATTTCAGGTGACTTAGGCACAAGGGGAGTTTCAACATTCTCTTCCAAAATCTCCTCAGAGATGGCCATAAAAATCTTTTGTTCCTTACACTTGTGGCCTGGCCCGAGAAATATTTTTCATCACAATTATAACAAAGGCCTTTGAGTTGGCGTTTAGCCATTTTAGCCCTGGGTAATTTTTAGATCTTTAATGGGGCGAAGGGAGTAGTGGGATTTATGAGTTTAGGGTGAGGGAGAAAGGAGGGTTTACGGTTTTGAGAGGATACAACCTATTGTGCTTCTTTAGATTTTCTAGTAGCCTCCACCCAACTTGAAGGTTGAGCCATGAGGACATGGGCCCGAATCTCCTCCTTGAGGCCATTGATAAAACACTCTTGAAAGAAAGCATAAGTCATGCCCTCTGTTCGAAAATACATGCGTTCAAAGGAAGCTATGAAGTCTTCTATTGTTCCTAATTGTTTCAACTTTTTCAAACGGCGCAAATGGTTGGTGTCAGTGTCAAAGCATTCATAAATCTCAGTCACAAATTAGGTCCAAGCAATATACCCTTGATGGGAATTTTTTCTCCATTGCCACCATTGCCAACATTCTTGATCTAGATGGAAAACACCATACCGGATTTTGGACAAGTCATCTATAATGCCATATAAAGAGAAATAATGTTCCATTTGGGTGACCCAACCAGTGGGGTCCAAGCCATCAAATTTGGTCACATCCACCCACAGGAGGCGTAGGTCATGTTGCAAGTGATGGGGCTGAAAGGTATGGGAATGGGAGGAATGTTCACCTTCAGTCTTTGGAGGTGCATCAAGGAAAGGGTCATCTATAGGGATCTTCATTTTGGTGCAAAGTGATGCAAAGATAGATTCAAATTGGGTGGTTAGTTCTTGTTTGACTTCTTCCATTGAGGACTGCATGGTTGTATTTATGGTTGTATTGATGGATGAATCGATGGAGGCAACAGTAGCACTGAGTTGTTTCACTTCTTTTTGGGTCTCAAGGAAACCAGATTGCAAGGTGTTGAAGTGAGCTTCCAAGTCTTGGCTACAGGTATGGGCCATGAGGATGGGTGAACTGAAAAGGGGCGGGTGGGGTCAAAAATTTTGCCAAAAAATGATATGGATGAATGTGATAAGGACGAAGAGATGAATCTAATGGAATAGGTCTCAAACAATGCTGAAAAAATTTCCAGACTTGTACTCCGAACCTACGGAGTTATAATCCGGTCTGAAGAATACTGCAGCACTGAAATCCCCAAATGATTAACCAGAAAGAAATGTGTATTTACTTGGCAACCCGAACATAGTTGCATGATAATAGATCTTGTATGTTTTAATTTGTTTATGTTTCTGTATCCCAAAGGTTAGGTATTCAAGGGTTCTACAGACAAGGGTTTTCCCTATACTATAGATCTTTGATATACGTGCAGGGTCCAACAGTAGTACTCGGCCCAATATCTCAAGGCACTAACTAAGGAGGATAGATCATACCCTTATCCGTACTACCTGACTACCCAGGTACTAGAGAGTATCTTCCCGAGTGTTGTTCTTGGTGGGACTATAGTAGTCATGTGATTGATCAATTTATCTAAAGAGGGCTTCAGGAAATCTAGGTCGATCCATACACAGGTGTTGTCTGATGCGCTACCACTCAAAGGGGTACCAATAGGTGTTACAAGGGTGGCCAGCAGATGTGCACTTAAGAACCACTTGTATTTCCTATGTGTATGAATCCCTCAACCGTGGGTTTATGTGTGTAACGACAGATCTCTGTGGATTAAAGACGTCGGAATACATCTCTACCCTGAAAAAAAATTCCCACAATCTCTGCTAAGGAAAGTGCTTTGATACCACATGTAATATACCATATATAAAAATTATGCAGTACATAAATAAAATGCTAGAAATGGTAGGATAACAGTAATATAACCAGCATAATCTCCACAATAACACATAAATGATATAAGAACAACAATGAAATTAACACTTTGATTCAAAAAGAAATGTTCATGGGCCTCTTTGAGGGGGAAACCTCCAGTCGAGAAGTGCTCTGTTAGAATAATATCCAAGCTAGGGTTTTCATACCCTCGTCCCTTATTTATACTAAATATGTCTATTAAGAGAATAATCTAGAGGAATATCCTTCTAGAAGTGAAATCTTCTATTAGGTCTTCTTACATCCACCTTATTCTATTTTATTGATTATTACATCCGAATATATTGATCTACCTATGTGTGGGTTAGGACCCTAATAGCTGGATAGCCTAAGGTGTGTTGAAGAAGAAACGTTGGGACTTTGTTAGATTGAAGGAGGTTGCAGTGGCGTTGCTGAAGTCAGAGAGGATGGACCTGAGTTTGTTGGCTTCTTGTACCATGGGGGTGCTCATAAGCATGGTGTCATCGACGAATTGGCTATGTGAGGTCGCAGGTTGGAGCCCATGGAGGGGGAGGCCTTTCAAAGAGCCATTGACTATGGAGGTTTTTAGGTAGTGTCCCAAGCCTTCTTCCATTATTACAAAAAGAAAATGGAAAGTGGATCCCCCTCTCTTAGTCCTCGCAAGGGGGAGAAAGGTTGGAAGGGGGATCCATTGACTAGGATGGAGAAGAAGGTGGAGGTGATGATATTCATGATCCATTCAATCCAGTTGGCACTGAAACCAAAGGCCACTAGAGTTGTTCTTATGTATTTCCAGCTTAATTTGTCAAAATATTTAGAAATATCAAGTTTGTGAAGCCTACCCTGTGTACGTGTGCTTTTGAGTGAGTGAATAACCTCATGGACCAGAATGAAACTATCCATTATTTGTCTTTCTTTTGCATAACCCGACTTCTCCTTTGAGATTATGAAGGGGAAGATTGGATTGAGTCTGAGAGATATAACTTTCGAGATAATTTTGTAGATGACATTGTAGAGAGCTATGGCTCTAAAATTTTTCGGATTGGTGAATCTCTGCTCTTTGGGTATCAGGGTCAGAAAGGTGGCATTAAGGGATGGGAGGAGCTTACGACAGCTGCGTGATTCCTCCACTAGTTTTCAGACATCTTCCTTTAGCATCGGCCAACAAGCATGAAAGAAGTCTGTGGTGAATCCATCTGGACCAGGTGATTTGCCCACGGGTAGCTCCTGTATGGCCTAGTCCACTATATACTATTCTTGAGTGATGAGGGTCAAAATATTGGTTGTTACTCTCTTGATAGCCTCTGCACGATCCACCTAAGGTTTTGAGAGGAGGTTGTGGTAATAATCAGTGATCTCCTTCGTGATATCCTAATGCGAGAACAAGGTTGTGTCGTGGGCATTTTCTAGTTTAGTTATGCGGTTGATGAAATGCCTGTGTATTATTGATCGGTGGAAAATAATTGTGTTTTTGTCCCCCTCTTTGGGCCATTGTATCCTGGATTTTTGTCTCTAAAGGATTTCTTCCTGTTGTAGCCTTTCTTCCAACTGTTGTCCGATACTCTATTCCTCCTATTGTTGAATTGGGGTATATCCTGTCTGGATGGATTGATGTTGGAGGGTTCAAGTTTTTGTTCCGGTAATTTTCTCTCTTGGAAGATGTTTCCATAAACTTCCTTATTCCACTATCACACTTGATGTTTGAAGTATTTGAGTTTTTCCTTAAAGAGGTACATTTTGGTTCCCTGCCTTATCTTTTTCGTGACACACCAAAGGTAAGCCATCTTATGGAAGTCGGGATGGGTGAGCCAAAACTTTTCAAACATAAAGGGTTTGAGCTTGGGAGAAGCCATGGTGTCCACTCACGACTGAACAGGCCAGTGGTCCAAGCCCACTTTTGGGAGGATATTGGACTCTGTTAGAGGACCTTCCAGGAGGAGGGTCTCAGAGAGGAGAAAACGATCAAGTCTGTAGGCAATCTGTTGGGGGACCATGCACTTGTTTGTCCAAGTGAAGCCTTTGCTTGCATTCCCTATGTCTACTAGATTATGTTGTTCCAGAAGGTCCTGGAATCTTATGATGTCTTGTTCCAATATTTTGATGCCCCCCTTTTTTCTTCCAGAGTGAGGATCATATTGAAATCGCTGCCCACAATAAATCTTTGATTGTTGGCTAAGGAGCTTAGATAAGATAATTGCTAAAGAAATATTTCTTTTTATGGGACAGTCTATGGTCCATAGGCATTGGTGATCCATCCATCTTTTTCTGAACCAATTGCCTGATAGTGAGATGTGAGAGTGCCTGGAGTCAAGAGACCTTGATTCAGAATGACAGAATTTGGATTGCAGAGGATGGCAATGCCTCCTGCCATTCCTTTTGAGTCTGTGTGGTAAGAGATGCAGTTGCGCTAGAATTTCCTAAATATTGCTCATTGTTGGTCCTAAGCATTTAGTCTCCTGAAGGAGAAGGATGTCTGGGTATTCCAACTTGATGCAGTTTTTGAGGGTCCTTTGCTTGGATCTTCCATTAAGGCCCCTGATGTTCCAAGTGATGAATTTCATGATTAACAGTTGAGTGGGTGGGAGAAAGATCTTTTCGAGAGATTTTGTATCTGTCCCAAGTTGATAATATAGTTACCAACCTCCTTAATAAGTTGTTGCACCATCTTCCTACCTCTCCTTATGCTTTATTTTTTGTTTCTCCTTGGATATGGCTTTGGATCTCCTTTTATTCCTAGTCTTGAGGTTGCCCCTGCTAACCAGTCCAGAAAGACCTTATGGACTTTCCTCAATTGGTCTTCTGGTATAGTTTTTAGATCTTTCTTATTGAGAGATTCTTCCAGTCTATCCAAGTCTACTCCCACTAAGTCTTATTCATCCATTGCCATGACGGTGTCTTCATCCCTTTTAGGGTTTCTTCCAATGTCTAAGGGAAGGGGAGGGTGGCACAAAGTGTGTTGTGAAGGATCCACCTGAGGTGATCATTTTTCCTTGCCACTAATTCCTTCTACCTCTGATGCTTTAATGGGGTTTTCCACTTCCTCTGCCTCTAGTAGGTTAGATAAAGCATCAAAGGAATTGGTATTTGGGCTTTTCTGGTTGTTGGTGGTTTTTTTTTTCTTCTACATCTGCTTCCTACGTGTCTGAATCCACGTGAAGCCATCCTTTGCCTTCTCTTCCTCAGTTGGCTTGTGAGGGGTGTTGAGAGGGAAATCTCTAAAGATATTCCCATGCTCATGGCATTTTATGCATCTGAAAGGTATATGTTTGTAGTCTATAGTTTGTGCCCACTCCTCATCCTAATAATATAGGGTTATCGTGCCTGGTAGGGCCTTATATATATCCATATAGACACAGATTCTAGCATTGGAGGTATACTTTCTATGCTTGGTGGCCTATGAGGACTTAACATGTTTTCCTAGCATGTTACCTATGCCTAATAAAATTTCTTCAAGCCAAAACTCTTGGGGTAGGAAGTAGAGACGGATCCATACTGGGGCATATGTGATGTTCTCTTTCTCTGGGTAGAAGCGTTCAGTCTAGAATATTAGATATAGTCCCACCGAGTTGTAGAAGTAGGGGCCCCCTTCGAATACCTTGTCTTTTTCCACCAAATTGTAGAATATGACTAAATAAAAACCCTTGGAGCTTAGCTAGATCTCATAGTCTCCCTTGGGGTTCCACCAGGCTTTGATCCATCGAGCTAGGTCTCTCTCCAAGGGATAAAGGCCTAGGAATTTACCTATGAGGGTGTGGTCCCTCATGAAATGGGTGTGCTCACCTATTCAGTTTCTTTTTATGGTGTATAGTGGTGCCTTTGGGGCCTACGGTATGCATTTTCCTAGTGTCCAGGATCAAGAATATTTTGGATGAGAGTTCTCTGGATCCATGTTCATGCCTGTGCTTCTTTTCATTTCTTCTTGCATGTACTGTTCTCACAGGTGCTGAGGAGGTTCGAAAGATGGTCTATGCGCGCGGACATTCTACAAGTAATTCACCACCATGTTCCGGTAGGAGGGGTCTTCCGGCCCCCTTTAGCTAACATGTTGTTGGACCAGTCAAAGCCTTGGTGCAGAGCGCATCAGGTGGTTGTAGGAGTGATCAACAAGGAGGATGGGGGAGATCGTGATTGCATGAAACCCTAGGTGCAGAGCGTGGCCAAAATATTAATTCCTCATCCTTATCGTGATGTTATTATCCGTTCATATGTTAGTGGGTCAATGTCATTAGAATTCGTACAAGGATCGTCATTCTATGTGACGTTTATTGATGAATTTTCCAAGAAACCTAGATCTTCTTTATGAATTCCAATGTTGGGTTATTCAATTGGTTTTAGGAGTTTAAAAATCAAGTGGAGAAATAAACATGAAAGAAGATGAAGTTATTGAGGTTGGATAATGGTAGAGAGTACACCTTCAATGACTACAAGGATTTCTACAAGGAGAAAAGGATCAAGAGGGAGATGACAGTCTCATACAACCCTCAACAAAATGGGATTGTGAAGAGGAAGAATCATTCCATCATTTGTTCTTCTAGGTTTATGATACATTATCGGGAGTATCCTATCTTTCTATTGGTAGATGTCTGTAACACGATAGTGTATGTGCAGAACATGATTCCTCACAAGATATTGGCGTGAAAGACTCTAGAGGAGGAATTCTCAAGTGTGAAGATAGAGATATGTCATTGGAGGATATTTGGTTTCTCGATTTACATCGATGTTCCGATGGAGGAGAGCATGAAGTTGGAGCCTGCTTTAAAAAAGGGTATATTTGTGGGCTACAGTGAGACCTCAAAGGATCATGATATCTTTATAGCAGCGTAGAGGAATATGGTTGTGAGAAGGTATTTTAAGTTTGAGGAGAACTTTTCATCAAGGATATCTCATGAGTCATAAGCACTAAAAGAGGACGAGGAGAAACAATATCCGAAGGATGAGCAATAGTTATCATTTTAGACTTCACGTGGGGAGGAGGAGTTATCCCCTTCCAATATTTTCAAGAGACCCAAGTGGCTACTATAGACATTAAGGGATGTTGGTGACTCTCCTATTAGTGTGGTCAAAGAGCATAAAACTATGAGGATTTTTTTAATTATATGGTGCTTATGAGTAGCATCATTGATGTTGATCCTTCAAGTTTTCAGGAAGTAACAAATCAACATGTATGGCAGGATTCCATGGTAGAGGAATGCACCTCTATTATGAGGAATGATATTTGGGACATAGTGAAAATACAAAAGAGGAAGTCAGTTGTGAGTTTCAGGTGAATCTATAAGATCAAGCATGTTACAGATGGTAGCATTGAGAATTTCAAGGAGAGGTTTGTGGAAAGAGGGTTCTCCTAGAAAGAGGGATTGGAATACAAGGAGACATTTTCTGTAGTATCTAGATATGATTATATTCGAGTTGTAACTTTGATTGGTTCAGTTATTAGGTGGAGGATACATCATATGGATGTGAAAATAACTTTCCTCAATGAGATTATTGAGGAGGAAGTACACATTGAGAAACATCATGGATTTGAGGTACATGGGAGGGGGTCTCATGTCTGTAGGCTCAAGAAAGCCTTATACAGACTCAAACATGCACCCATGGCATGACATTCTAGGATTTACGGATACTTTTACAGTCTGGGAACTACCAAGTGTGAGGTAGATCCTAACCTGTACTTTATACATGTTGGGGCAGATCCACTCATCTCGGTTATGTATCTTGATGATTCATTTCTAGGAGGTGCATATGAGATTATTGAAAGGTACAAAGAAAATTTAGCTAGTGAGTTCAAGATGAAGGACATTGGCTTAATGCATTATTTCTTAAGGCTAGAGGTGTGACATGTATCAAGAGAGATATTCATTGGGAAATGGAAGTATGTAGTTGAGATCTTGAGGATATTCAGGATGGAGGACTATAGACCAATTTCTACAGCTATGGTTACCAATCTAAAGAAGGTGATCACTTCAGATTCAGAGTTGCTGGATCCATGGATATACATGTAGCTTATAGGGTCCTTGATGTATTTGTTCAACACAAGGAAGGTGCATTGGATATCAACGAAGCATGTTCTCATGTAGTTGAGAGGTACAATGGAGTACTGATTGAGGTATATTGAAGGATATGGAGTGGAGTTGCAGGGATATATAGAATCAAATCAAGTAGGGCATGTAGTATACAAAAAGAGAACCATGGGGTACTTCTTTGACTTGAGATCAAGAGTGACTACATGGTTCAATATGAAACCGAATTTTGTAGCATTTAGTTCAGAATAGGTAGAGTATTGTAGCAAGTATGGATAGTAGTAAAGTTGTTTGGCTTCAAAAATTTCTTATAGGTTTATTTTATTAGCAGTTGGAGCCTAAATTGATATACTTTGATAATTAGAGTTGTATTAAATTCTAGGAGAATCCAATATTCCATGACAAGTATAAGCATATAGATATCATATACAACTTCATTCAGGATAGTATCTAGAAGATATTAGTGAAGCTTCAATATATTTCCAAAGATGACCAGGTTGCAAATATTCTAACTAAACCCTTGGAGAAAGGGAATTTTTTGTTCCTTAAAGATCAAATGAAAGGAATTGACTATAACAAATTATTTTCCTCTATAGATAAAATGAATTACATTTACCTTATTCTATTGATTGTGGAGCCAGATTGTCTTCCTGATTTAGAGGTATTTATTTTCAATTGTGTTTATACCCCATGATGACTTTACACCTCAGAATAATGTACACTCCTCCATGTTCGGGACTGTAGAGGGGTGTTACCCACTTTATAGGGTCTAGGGGCAAAGCCCCCGAACAAAAATTTTCCTTGTAAATGTTTTTGTAATTTCATTCTAAATTTGGACTATTAATTATAAGGTCACAGATCTCACAGTACCAGTTATGTTAGTTTTTTTTTCCCTAGAATGCAACCCTCTTTTATGAGGGAAATGTATTACGTCTATGGATCATTGCGAATATTGTATTCTGTGAGAGGAGGTTGTGAGAGAAATAAGAGGAAGTTACAGTGGGTGTGTTGTAGGTGGTATCCCTTCATTTGATGGATAATAATAAAGGAAGGACCTGGCAATTTATATGGTGGATGTAGACCACACTGTGTGAACCACGTATGTTTGTGTCTCTATTCCATTATGTATCTTCTATGTTTTATTCTCAAATTTGTTTTATTTATTGAAAAGAGATCGTGTTTTTCTAACAACTGGTACCAGAGCAAAAGGTTACTCATAGGAAAAGAGTATTCCTGGTTCGAGTGGGAGAAATGGCGAAAGATGGAAAGTTTAGGGTTGAAAAATTTAACGACCAAAACTACCAGTTATGGAAGATGCAGATGGAAGATTATTTATATAAGAAGGATCTATTCCTACCATTGGTTGGAATAGAAAAGAATATGATGGCCATGACAGATGAAGAATGGGAGCTTCTTGAAAAAAAGGTACTAGGAACGATACGAATGAGCATGGAAACATCGGTGGCTTTCAATATTTCGAAAGAAAAAACAACGAAGGAGCTGATGGATGCATTGGTTAAATTGTATGAAAAACCCTCAATGTCTAATAAGGTTTTTATAATGAACATATTATTTAATATGAAGATATCAGAAGGTGGGTCTATTGCAGATCATTTAAATGAATTTAATATGGTTACTAATCAACTAATTTATGTAAAAGTGGAATTTTATTATGAGGTCAGGGCTCTTCTAATCTTGTGCTCATTTCCAGAAATATGGAATAGCTTGGTCATGGCTATAAGTAACTCTGTCTCTATTTCAAATACTTTAAAATTTGATTATGTTGTTTGTGTTATCCTTAGTGAGGAAATGCGACGGAAAAGAACAGGTGAGACATGAGGTAATGCGTTAAACACGGATAACAACAGAAGACAAAATTATAGAGGAAAGGGCTCAAAGTACCGTGAGAATTTTAGGAAGGGCAGATCCAAATCCATATTTGGAAAGATAGAGTGTTGGATTTGTGGGTAGAAAGGACATCTGAAGAAAGAATGCATAGCTCCAAAGAAACAAAGAGATGGACAACAGGAAAAAAAATCAGGAAGCAAATGTAACAGGTGATGTGTTACAATATGCTTTGATTCTTTCTGTAGATAATATTTCTGAGTCTTGGGTAGCATATTTAGGGGCTTCATTTCATGCCACACCCCATAGGAAACATTTTCTAGATTATGTTCATAGTGATTTTGGACAGGTTAATTTGGGTGATGATGCACCATGAAAATTTGTTGGGATGGGAAAGGTAAAAATAAAGGAAAGAAATGGAAACCAATGGTTGTTGAAAGAGGTAATACATGTTCCAGATCTAAGGAAAAAATTAATTTCAACAAGGCAGTTGGAAAGTGAAGGTTGTATATGCATATTTACAGATAAGGTGTGGAAGGTCACCAAAGGATCATTGGTGATAACAAAAGGAGAGAAGGTAGGTGCATTGTATTTATGTACCGGTAATACTGACTCTTGAATATATTTAGCTTATACAGGAGTGGATACAACATTGTGGCATTGTAGGATTGAAAACATGAGTGAGAAGGGGATTCAGATACTTCACAAAAGAAATTTGTTGCTATATCTTAAACAAATTGATTTGGATTTATGTGAGCATTGTGTTTATGGAAAACAAAAGAGAGTCAGATTTCTCAAAGTCGAAGAAGAAAAGAAGAGTGAAAGGTTAGATATTTTTCATACAGATGTATGGGGACCATATCATGTATCATCTCTTAGTGGATATCATTATTATGTTAATTTTATTGATGATGCAACTAGAAAAACTTGGGTTTATTGAATTCGACAAAAAATTGTTGTTTTTTATACTTTTAAGAAATGGAAAGATTTGATTGAGAATGAGACAGGAAAAAGTTTGAAGTGTCTTAGATCATACAATGGAGGTGAATATTTCAGCAAGGAGTTTGATGATTATTGTTCATACCATGGGATGTGTAGAGAGAAGATAGTTCCAAGAATACCACAAGAAAATGGCGTGTCGGAAACAATGAATTGGACAATCATGGAGCATGCAAGGAGTATGAGATTGCATGTTGGTTTTCCCCTACATTTTTGGGCAGATGTTGTATATACTTTTGTTTACTTACTAAACATAGGACCTTCAATCTCTTTGGATGGTATAATTCTAGAGGAGGCATGGACAGGTAAAAGGGTAAACTATTTGTTTTCGAAGACTTTCGGTTGTGAATCATTTGTCCATATTAATAAAGTGAATAAAGAAAAGCTTGAGGGAAAATCTAATAAGTGTAACTTTATTGGATACAGTGTTAATGATTTTGGTTATCGCTTATGGGATTATGAAAATAAAAAAAATTATTAGGAGTAGAGATGTCATATTCAATGAGAAGGTCATGTATAAAGATTAGTTGCAGGGAATGAAATAGGAAAAAGAAAAACTAGAATACATAGTGCTTGATGAGATCACTGAAAAATAAATTTCAAAGGTACCAGAAAATCACAATATACAAGAACAGGATCAACAGATACCTCAAACTCCTGCAAGTGTTGTTAGAATATATACCAGGTTAAGTATACTCATTGTATTATTTATTGTTGACTAATTCTAGTGAGCCGGAATGTTATGAAGAGGGAATGCAGGTAGACACCAAAAAAAAGTGGGAGCAAGGCATGAAAGATAAAATTGATTCCTTGGTAAATAACCAGACTTGGGACTTGGTTCAATTTCCTGCAAGAAAAAGAGCATTGCATAATAAATGGGTTTAAAAGTTGAAGGAATAAGATGGAGGGAAAAAGAGGTACAAGGATAGACTTGTTGTAAATGAGTTTTCACAAAAGAAATGTATATAATTTGATGAAATATTTTTGCCTGTTGTTAAAATGACTTCAATTAAGACTATTTTAAGTATTCTGCAAGTATAATATTTTTGTCTTGAATAGTTAGATATAAAAACAACTTTTCTCCATGGGGATTTGGAGAAAGAGACTTATATGCAGCAACCACATGGGTATGAGGTCAAAGGGAAGGAGAATTTGG
>CBVK0103566214.1:0-11566 GCA_900067695.1 Picea abies
GACCACCGTCAAAAAATGATTTGCTTGCTGGTAGATTGAGAAGGGCCTTCTTATGTATCAACGAGTGTAAGTGATTTGGTAAAGTTTATTATCTACATCATATGAATATAAACATTTCGTGTCGATGTATCCACTGAGAATGTACATATCTCATTGACTAAGAGAAAAGTTTTGTCACTGATATAGAATGCATCAACTGAGGATGAGGATTCCTGATTGATGTATCAACAAAAATTTGTGATTTGTCGCTAATACACTGTGTATCAGTGAGTGAGAGAGATCTTCAAATGTATTTTCAAATGAACAAGTTTGGAAGGAAATAGAAAGAGGTTTGAACATTAACATTTTCAAGCAAGAGTATGGAAATGTTTCTAGCATTAATAAACTCCAAAGAATTAATAAACTCCAAGGGGGCCCTATTTTTCACTTCTAATAAAATGGCTTCAGAGAAAATATCATTGGCTATGATTGATTGTATCCTCTTTTGTTCTTCCAATTCTTCTAGGAATTTTTGGTGTCAATTTGGTGAATAATTTCCTTTCATATTCTTCTTTTTTGCTTCATATTTATAGATTTCTCTTGCGGGTCTAATTTCTTCTCATGGAACTCAAGTTATGATTGTCTGAACATTACATAATCCATTTTTTAATCAAATTCGTGGCCCTCTGTTCTTTGAATTTTCTAGTACTTTTCATTATTGATCCTACTTGAATTCCTCCTCTAATTCATTCTCCTTATCGATATATTTTTGGCGAGCTATCATGGCCCTAATTTTGACTCCCATAGCTTCCTGAAGTCAATGCTCAACATCCATTGATTTTTTCACAGGGCGATCTGGACCTTTGATCTTCAACTATGAAAGAAATATCCCATAGGCATTGGGTAAGTTGAGATTTCATTGTATATATATTTTTTTCCCATTAGCTTGGTTTGTGAATCCTCCAGGGTAAAACCATGTAACATGTCTTAATGTGAAAGTGTGTGAACTCCCACATAGAAACACCTGCAAAGCATGCATGCGATAAATCCTTTGCAATAAAACCATGTAACATGTCTTAAAGGGTGAAGTTTAGAAGTCCCAAGGGTGAAGTCTAGAAGTCCCACACGAGAAATCCCGCATGGGTTACAGTAAAACGTTCGCGGGTAAATCACGACAACCTATTCTAATGTCTAAGGTTAATCACCACATGGGAAATACCTCAAAGCATGTGGTAATACCCTCCACATGAAACCTGCTAAGATGTATTAAGGGTTAATGCCCACATGAGAGACTCCTGTATATAATAAAATAATATGGTAGAACGTGTTGAGGGGTGAGGGATCTGATATGTTTGGAGAGTGTGGGGTGTGGGTAAATCATGGTATTCCTTAAGTTGTATTATTGTATTCCATAAATGGTAAGCTTCTTGCACATGTAAAGGCTCGATATGTGAGAGTTGGTGACAGTATGGGAGTTTCAGGTTGTATGAGAGTTGGTGAGTTCCTACACAAGTATGTGGTTTGCGGGTCGTGGTGAATTATATGGTATGTCTTAAGTTGTATTCCTAATGTTTCACGAACCCACATCCACAAAGGTAAGTCAAAGTGTAGGTATGAGTTGTAGGTTGGTGAGGGTGAGAGTTGTAGGTACATCCATTGGTCTAGGTCCCCAACACACACATAAATAGATAAATAAATATTAAAAAGAAATAATAAAAAAATCAAATCAAATCTTGAACAAAGATTAAAAATTAATAAAATTAAATCAATATCAAAATAAAAAATAAAAATAGAAATAGGAAAAGATAAAAAACACACACATAAGTCAAAGTGTATCCAATTTCACATATTACAAAATAATAAAATAAAATCAATATCAAAATAAAAAATGAAAATAGAAATAGGAAAAGATAAAACATACACATAAGTCAAAGTGTATCCAATTTCACATATTAAAAAATAATAAAATTAAATCAATATCAAAATAAAAAATGAAAATAGAAATAGGAAAAATTAAAACACACACATAAGTCAAAGTGTATCCAATTTCAAAAATAAATAAAATTAAATCAATATCAAAATAAAAAATGAAAATAGAAATATGAAAAAATAAAACACACACATAAGTCAAAGTGTATCCAATTTCATTGCTACATGAGAAAAATAATAAGAATATAAATATGAAATATACATTAACAAAATGCACAACTTAAGATGACATTTAATTAAGTAAAATAATTTTCCCATGTAATAGTTATTTTACCCATGTAAAATGATTTTCAAAATGAAAATAAAAATAGAAAAAGATAAAACACACACATAATTCAAAGTGTATCCAATAATAATAAGAATATAAATATGAAATATACATTAGGGATTTGGAACAAAATGCACAACTTGAGATGACTTTTAGTTAAGTAAAATAATGTTCCATGTAATGGTTATTTTACCCATGTAAAATAATTTTCAAAGTAAAAGTGATTTTCTCATGTAATTCAAAATTTAAGGGTAGGTTTGGGAAACCATGGATAATCAAAACCATGTGTAGTTTTGTAAAATTATGGAAAAATTAAAAATGATTAAATAAATAAATGATTAAATAAATAAAAAAAACAAAATAATGAAAGTTAAAAATAAAAAATCAAACAAATAAATTATACAAATTATTTATATAGTAAGATGTAATTTTCCTAAGTAAAATAATTTCCCCGTGTAATAATAAATTTACCCATGTAAAATGATTTCCAAAGTAAAAGTGATTTTCCCATGTAATTCAAAAACTAAGAGTAGGTTCGGGAAAACCATGGGAAATCAAAACCATGTGTAGCTTTGTAAAACCATGGACAAATTAAAAATAAAAATAAATAAATAAATAAACGGGAAAAAATAATAAAAAATAAAAACAAAAATAAATCAAATAAACTATACAAATCATATATACACAAATAGGAAAAATTAGGCCTAGTTACACAAGGGTCAAGGTTCCAACACTATTTAGAGTTCCACACCTAGGGATAAAAAAATGAAACAAAGCGTATATGCATATTCCAAGTAATCGAGATGTTGAGTCAATTAGGCACATCAAATCGAGATAGAGATCACATTAATTTGTAGGTGAAAAATGGCAAGCAAGTATTAGGTGACAATATAACAAGGTTCCACATCTAAGAAGCTGGAAAGGCCTTTGGAGAGAGGAGAGGCCAAATGGAGAACCTAGTAGAGATCATTTCAAAGAAGCTCATGCCTTTCAGACCTTGAAAATATTAGAAGGGACTTTACTTGGCCAACCCGATGAGACAAACCCAATGAGGGGAGTGCGGTAAGGATCGAGGTTCCGACCACATAATAAAATACAATAAAATGTAGGATTTGGAAAGGAAGTGAAAATAGAAAATAATTCAATGGTGAGAAAAGAAAATCTAGTTGAGGTTTGGGAAAGAGAAGGCATAATTCCGAATGTTGAATGTTGGATTCAAATGGTAGACAAGATCTTAATAGTGAGAAGTCTAGTCCAGAGGAAGAAGATTGAGGGACCCCCCATGCATTTCAAGGATGATGCAATCATGTAAAGGAAATGATTCTGCAACCCTACTCCTGCAACCAAAGAAAGAATAAAATCATTTATGCAAGGAAGAAGATACTTTCCAGTATATCATAAACATTACATTCTTTACCTTTTCCTTTAACAAACTTATGAATAAGTATTGGGTTTGTTTGCAAAATTAAGAAAAAAGGAAGAATAATTTTTTCAAATATAATCATCCATGATCTCTTCCTTTCATAAATAACCTGTTGTTGTAAATAAATTTCATCAAAGATGCGTGTATCTAACCTAAAATTTATAGAAATGATAAATGATATTATGATTCTAGTTATGAGTTTAAACTAAAAAATATGCTTAGCATAAAAGAGCTTCAATATAAATATGAATGCATTAGACACAACATGGAAGAAAGAGGATGAAAAATGCATATATGTTCTTCATTTATCTCATGTATTCAGGAAGTCCTTAAAAGAAAACACATTCAAGGCATAAAATATAACATCAACTTTGCAACCATCTAGGATCATCAAATACATTGAAATCTACAAAAGGTCCCAAATATAACTTGTCCATTTCATCATACAAATATCAACCAATCATCATAATTCAAAAAACATTATGAAGAACATTTGAAAGTATAAGATAAAAAGGATTAACAAACCTCCATCAACGATAATCATCAATAGAGCTCCAAATCCCCAACTCTCTCAAGGTAGGTAAAGAATAATAATTAGGCTCATAGTAGTAGAGGATTAGGCATACTAGTTCAAATTTTAGTAGGGTCCCCTTTTCCTTTTTCTTATAAAGAAAAAATAATAGGTAGTTGTTGTGGCCACAACAACAAATGACAACACATTGGAAGAACCAATTATCTCCTTCAGTAGAAGTCTAGGGCCTTTACTTAGATCTAAATTTTGAGGATAAACTCAAAAACTGAATACAAATTTCCAATAATCATGGGTACCACATTGACACCATTAAGGAATATTTTTAGGACTAATACATAACTTGGAAACCAAAATCAACAAGACTACGATGATAAATGATTAAGAAAATCGATATCCAACCAAGATTTTGTTCTAACAGATTTGATATTTTATAGTGACAAAAATTCACATTATTTAAATGCCCAAGGATAAAGAATTGGAAAGATTTAGTAATTCATTCCTTTGATCTTATTGCCATGGATATGATCTTAGTGAAACGATATTTCGAAGACGTTGGGTTTTCAAACTCAGAAATTGCATCAATATTTTTCACCAAGATATTCATTGCTACTTTGATTATTGATCCATATCACCCAATGATTGTATAATTCACCCCTTATGGTATAAGTATATGAACCCACTACCATGATTTCCAAACTAAGAAGAGAAGGGAATATAATTATGTACAAATTAAAATAAATAAAGTGACTATAGTAAACTAAGAGAAAAATCAAAAGCACACTTTGCTGGTCATTATGGGAATAATTAATATTGAAGGATAGGATTGTAATCCCAAAAACACAATATAAAGATCATAACGAACATCCTCAGAGAATCATTTTTAGTGAAACTTAGGAAAAAACATTAGGCAAGATAGGTAAACCATTCGAAAAAAATCCCAATAAGAAGATTCCTACGGTAAATTTCACAACATGGAAGGAAAAATAAGTGATGTTGTGATTATTGATAATTAGGTGAACAATTTGCAACACAATTCTCTGATCCAATTGATACATATAAGTTTTCCCTTTCATTCTAGTGAAACAATTAAACACTTCCTCAGGAACCCAACAACACATGTTGATGGAAACACACAACCCAAACTGATTTTAAATCAATCGCATGAAAATTTCCACCAATACTCTACCTCTTTGGACTCCTTTCCATGACTAAGTCCTTTGGAAATTTGAAAACACCTTTTGTGTCAATCTCATAAATTACATTTGATAATTTTCAATGAAGTATCAACTTCTCTTTTCTCTGAAAGATGACTATTAATGCCAAGGATTCAAATGATTTCAACACATAATATGATGGGGCAAGTAGAGAACATAAGTGTTATGGATGAAGATCAGAATAATCATGTTGTCCAAAAGCGATTCCAAACAACAAAATATTTGAAAGATATTTGCATGAGAAATATGTCAGAGAGCATACTAGAAACCATATATGATAGAGAGTGAGAGATATATTTCTAATTTCACGGTTTAGATTCTTAATAGCATAAAAATCTTTGCAAGGTAATTTAGGCATAACAGTCTATTCAAGGTAATTTAGGCATAGTATTTCAACAATAACACTTCCCTATGTTTTCCACACATGTATCCACTCAATAGGGGAGAATGTCTCATGTTGTTGGTTCCACGATCCATTTTTTCATCCTGCACCAATGATAGATAATCCTATGTTTAGAAAGTTGATAGACTGATAAGAAAGTTCTTCCTCAAATGGATAACAATTAGAAAATAAAATTATCTACAAGAGTAACTAAATAAATAAATTAAGACTAGAACTATTTGACGAAAACACTAGAAAGGCAACTTAGCCAAGTTCTTGAATCCTTAGTCTATACTAAAACTACAATGGATGAAAACAATCTAATAAAATGCTCAAGGGGGGAAGAAACCATCAAGATAACTCCAAATCCATGATGAATAAACATCACAAGGGATAAAGGAATTGGAGTGATTTTAATCTAATATCGATTTTTTTTAACACTCAAGACTTTCATTCATTGTGTACAAGACAACAAAATTAAAACTCAAAGGAAACCCGATCTAAGAAAAATATTTCCAATCATAATTCATTTAACATAAAGATGTCACATTAGAAACCTTCAAGTGTTTATTTTCATAACAAAAGAGAACTGCTGTGTCTAACATTTTTTTTTTAAATTCCTTTTTATTTCTCAGTAAAATGATAATTTTTCCATAAAATAATTACTATAGAAAAATCATGAATGTCATGGTTGTGGACAACTATAAAAAAATTAACCCAAATATACAGTTAACAAGCTTTGAGAGTGCAACAATTCAATGTTTTCCTTTTGTCAAAAAAATTTCTACACAAAAACTCTTTCAGAAAAAATGTTAACAATCCAACTCATTGATTCCTTCATGATATTCCTCTTATTTTCAGCCAACAAGTTTTTTATTAAAAAGATAAAATGCAAAAAACAAAACTAGTTGAAAACTAGAAAGAAAAATCAAGATTACTCTAACCAACTAGAAGAAACTAACCTACAACTGTAATTCATTGAAAATCACTTTTGAAGGATTTGTTCATTGGGTATCTCTTGAATAAGAGCAATAGGTAGCCTTACCCACAGGGATAGATAATTCCTTACAACTAAATTTATTGAAACCCCAAAAAGGTAAACTACAATAGACAACTATGAAAAGAAACGGGACTAGCCTAATCTATCCTACTCCTATCCTATACTACACTAGATGAGAATGAACTATTTGACATCATAATTCTAATGTAGCCATCCATGTAATTCCAAGCCTACAAACACATGTTCATTAAGAATTAGTAGCATAAATTAGATTAGTAAGTTATAAATAGGAAGAATTAAATAATTACAAACTCTATCCATCATAATAAAACTTTCATAGTTAATATTCATGGGAAAACTAGATGAATAATATCCCTCCAACCATGCCTCAATTATGTCATGATATCTACAATGATTATCATAAAATTGGTGGGGGGGTTTCAAGGGAGAGTAACATACCAAATAAGAATCATGTTTAAAATCTTGTTGAAATAGACCTTGTGAGAGAGTCTTAGTGCTAATATTATCATTAACTCTAGGAGACAAGGAAAAGTAATGAGGTCCTGACATAGCCATCAACCAGAACCGAAGTGCCTCATCATTTTGGCAAGCCTCCTAGGGATCACTTTTTACATAACTTATAATTTGAGATGGAATATGGAGACTAAATGATATGAACTTATAACTGCTTACCATTGTAGAAGATAAATCCCCAATCTATAGGTGGCAATAACTAGTATCCTCTGTTTTATTGCATTTAATTTTAATCTCGAATAGTTGGTTAATACAACCATACAACTCTTTATCAATTGCAAATGTAGACAAATCAATAGAATTCTTATTCAAAAATATGTTTGTTACAACTCCCTCTTGTTCCCATAAAAAAGGTTGATAAGGAAAAAAATTAATAAATTCATGGGAATGGGTTGCCTCTGATCCTTTTTCTATATGTGCATTATGAGCATCTTGTACTTTTCTAAGGATTAGCCATGTATCATGAGTTTGAAAAGGATCCTGAATAGTTTCCTGCACAACACAACCATCAAAATGATCAGGGTACAAATAATAAGTAGAGGAATTAAGAAAATGAAATGACTCTCTATTAAGAGAAATATTTTCAAATGCAGTCTCTTTGAATGGTGTGACACATTCTTCCGTAAGAATATCGACGATTGGTTTTGATTGTGAATTGGTGGGCTCCATGCTAAGAATTGTAAAACCTTCTCCCTCTTTTGAGAAATATATCAATTGTTGTTGAGAAAAAAGTAGACATTGTGTGTTTATTTCTTCTCCCTGAGTTAACTTATCAACATTGTTATTTTGGTCTTTTAAAATATGTAAACCTGAAATATCTTGCAAAACATACTCATTGTTAGGAGAGAGGGGTAAATAAATACAATTATAAGAACAAGAAGGATTAATAAATAATTCAATAATTATAAGAAAATATTCTTTATCTTTATCAATCAAACTAGAATCAGTGCAACAATTATGTTCAACATAAATTAATTCCAATTTGTTCCTTTCTATGGAGGGAGAAATGCTTTGTGTGTCAAAGTTATCTTTTTTAATTGATTGATTAGCATCCATGTCATGCTCTATAGGAAAATCTGAACATAAAATGTTATCCAAAACACATTCATGTTCATTTTCATGAGATAAAGATGAGAGAAAAACATGATAATTTTGAAAACAAGAGGCTTCAAGAATGATCTTAGGGAGATAATCAGGAAGATGGTCCAAGGTGATGACCCCAAAAAGTTTTTCTTGACACTCTTAATTAAAACTAAGGGAAGAATGTTCCACACCACAAATATGAGGATCTAAATTAGATTCAATATGTTCCATTCCTGAGGTAGTTGTTAAATATTCAAGATCATGACAACTTAGCTCATAATTATCCATAGTTTCCTCCTCCATTTCTTGTGATGGAAAAGATAAAATAGGACAATACGAACATGAAATAACTATCGGTGTAACCCGAAGTGTCTCAATATCAGTTGTAAATCTATCATATGTGTTAGCTACAAAAAAATCTCAACTCAAACCAACTAGAGAAGAGGTTTATTTTTCATTACTAACAATAACTGGGGGAATGGAAGGGCGGGAGGATAGAAATTCATAATCCAAAATAATATGTCCTCTCTAATCTATATCCTCCATAGTAAAAAAAGTTCCAAATGTATGTTGTTTAACCACATCAATAGTACCTTAACAATTTTCATGTAAATCCAAATCAACATGTAAAGTAGCATTAAGGCATGGCTTGGATTGTTCATCCAATAGTTGGTCTTTTTCTTTGGAAAGAGAAATCAAATGTAGAAGTGAATCACTAAATGATAGGGGGCATATAATCCACATGAATCTATAGGGAAGACACATAAATCTGATAGAAAACTCTTCTAGAGATTCATCTTTTTTTCTTCCAAAGCTCTAAAAAAATTTCGCACAATTTATCATAATAATAATTATCAAAAGCATATATAAATTCATGCACAAATTGTTCCCATGTGTGAATAGAGGCGGTAGACAAAGTCTCACACCAACTTTTGACTCGACCTGCAAAAGTAAGAGTGAACAACCTACATATGACAACTTCATTAGTAATATTATGAGAAAAACAAACCAAATGGAATTGAATTATATGTTCAAATGCAAATGTCTCACTCTCCCCATTGAATTTAATTTTTGATAAAAGATCAATTAACTTTCTTATAATATTATGAGGTGTAGAATCAAAAATACATCTCCATAAATGGATTTTGGAAGGAGACATTCATAAATAAAAGAATTAACCATAAGACTCCACAGGCTCAGCTTGTCATCTAGACCTCCTTTTAGCACCATTTTTGTTGACAGATCCAAATGGCATGTCAAGTAGGTAAGGGAGAATGCCTGATGAAATGTCCTAATCAGAACTACTCTCATTTGGGGTAGCATTTTCGACCAGTATGTGGGCCTTGTTGCCACTAATAATTAAAATAAAAAGAGGGAAAGACTGTAAATTGTTTTATGAATAATTCTAATTAACTCTAAATCTAATCTAACTAAAGCAAATGAAAACTGTATAATCTAAATACTTCTAACCTATCCTACAGGAGAAAAACTAATTAAATGAATATAGTCTCATAACATTATTGATAGAAGTAGTTCACGTCAATCAACAATGTATTAAAAACATGAAATTGCAGAAATGATCACAAATAGTTGCAAATAAGATGTGTAATGTCATCAAAACATTCATTAGAAATCATAACAACATAAGCATTCCAAACGTTAAGCATAGAAATAGTTCAAATGACGAGTATCCAAAAATATTAAATGAAAAACACATATGTAGAGTAGTCCCACACACATTTGACTATATCCATGATCTCAAAATGCTTTCTACTCTTTATATATCTAGAAATAATAGTATTTGCAGTCTATACAACCAGAAAAAGTCCCCTATTACATTCAATGGTCTTCCTTTTATAAAAAAAGGAAGGTCTTTCACCTTATATAACATCCAACAATTACATATCTTCAACTTGCATTATTTTTTCTTGTTAAATGACTCAAATTTTCCATACAATTTCGTAAATTAATATACAAGCATTATAAATAGAGGTTAAAAAGACACCCAAGTAGTCAATTTCACTCTAAGGTTGTTCACGAGTGATTTTTATTAAAAACATACCATTGGATTTACTCGAATGTATCCTCTTCTATTCTTAAAATTATTTTAGGCATTTTTTGTGTCAATCTAGTGAATAAAATCCTCCCATCTTCTTCTTCTCCACTTCAAATTTTTAGCATTCTCTTGCAGACTTGATTTCATCTCTTAGAACTCAATTTATGGCTACCTAAACATTACACAGTCCCTTTTTTTAATCAACTTCATGGCCCTTTGTTCTTTTAATTTTATGGGATTTTTCGTCATTGATATTGCATAGATTCCTCCTCCAATGCATTATCCTACTTGAGAGCTTTTCTATGAGCTATCCTAGGTCTAATTTGGACTCCCAGAGCTCAAGATATGGCTTCCTAAAGTTGACGCTCAACATCCATTAATTTGCTCACATGGTGATCTACACTGTTAATCTTCAACTGTAAAAGAAATATCCCACATGCATTGGGTAAGTTGAAATTTCATGGTATATATTATTTCCCCCCTAGCTTCGTTTGTTTGGAAATAGAGGAGGTATAGAACCTAGGACCCATGTAGAAATTTTGGTCATAAACCATAGTAAAATATGATAAATAAAAGAAAATAAATAATAAATACATGCACAAAAAGTGAAAAAAATAAAATTAATAAAAAAAACCCAAATCCTAAAAAACTTGTATCTCAAACCAAAATAATAAAATAATACCATTACATCCTATCCTAAGGTTTGTGGGTGTGCGATGGGTAAATCCTTCAAAGCATGTGGTAAAAACCTCTATGTGTAACATGGTAAGATTTATTAATGGTTAATGCCCACATGAGAGAATATTTCATATAATCAAATAATATGGTCCAAAGTGTTGAGGGGTGTACGTTCTAATAGGTTTGCGGAAGGCGGGGTATGCGGGTTGTGGGTCGTGGGTCGTGGTGAATTATATGGTATTTCTTTAGTTGTGTTTCCAATGTTTTGCGAACCTGCATCTGCAAAGGTAAGTTTGAGCCCGCATAGGTGAGAATTAGTGGGGTAAGAGAGTTGTAGGTTGGTGAGGGTGAGAGTTGCAGGTACATCCATTGGCACATGTACCTCAATATATATATATATATATATATATATATATATATATATATAT
>CBVK0103566306.1:0-10255 GCA_900067695.1 Picea abies
GAAGTGAGTTTTCAGTTTGAGAATTGAGATCGTTGGAGCGCGAAGTCCCGAAGTCCCGAAGTAAGCTGTAGACCATGAGATCTAAGGGAGACCTAGAAGGAATCTGTGAACTCCGGGTAAAGTCCCAAAGTGATTCATAGTTGCTGGATTTGGAGGACATGTTGAACAAATCTGTTAACTCCAGGTAAATCCCCGAAGTAATCCTCGATCGTTGGAATAGGAGGGACATGTGTCAGTGGATCTTAGACTCTGGATAAAAGTCATTTGGAAAAAGAGATTTGAGATTTGAGATCGTAGAAGTCCGGATACCTAGAGGAGTTCTCAACTATTGATCAAGAAGGGGGTCGTTGGACTGTTGATCTGAGTTGAAGGTCAATCAACCAAAGTGAAGGCAGGGCCATTGATTTATGGGACATGTATCCATGGATCATCAACTCCAGAATATTAGAGTACGAAAGAGAGCTGAGTTTGAGATTTCAAACTCTCGGAGTCTGGAATCATGAAGAGACCTTGACCATTGATTTAGAGGGAGTTGATCTAGTCCGTAGATAAGAAGGACGTAGATTTGGATGTTATCATCGATATCATTTTATCGATGATCCGATGTCATTGTGGGGACAAAATTTGTGAGGAGTTAAGGTATCGAGGGAGGACCGCAATTCAAACTGTGGTTTTGTCAGGAGGAAACGTGGAGGCTGGAGGAGAATTGTGGGCCCAAAAGAAGTTTGACTCCAAACCACTTATGACCACACCTGCAATCATGTGGTCATAGCCCCAAGTCACATCAAGAGAGGGATTATCTGAAAAGGAGCTAACACCGACAGTCTGTTTTTTTGCAACAAAGCGAAAGGGAAGGTCGCGGGTTGCTGTCAAACCTGTACCAGGAAGTCGAGGGGGCGTGTGTTTAGATACAGAGGGGGACCTTTAAGGTTCGAGAGAGTATTTTGACTTGAGAATTAGAGATAGAAGTCAGGGAGGTTGTGCAACCCTATGGGGAAGTAGGGGGTCTGCATCAGGTGATATTGGAGCACAAAATTGATTTATGTAGGCAAAGAGGATAATCTGATGACATCGAGCGATATCAAAAGACCTATCTTTTCTTACAGACAACAGAAAAGAAGGAGGTGGAAGGAAGGCATAGTATTGATGCTTTGTGAGAAGGTTGTTTCATGTATGCAACAAAAAAAATTTAAACAACCAGATGAGTTGTGAGGGAAGATGAAGATGCTCGTGGAAGAAGAGTGATCCATAAACTTGCGAAGAGGGCAGGTAGAAGGTGAAAATGGATACAGAAGGCCATGGACATGGTTGAAGAGAATACCACAACAAGAAGAAGAACCCATAGGTAGATCCAGAGCTTAATCAAATAAGAGCACGAATGGAGAAGCTTGCATTTAAAATGCAGCAGGATGCAAAAGCACATTGGGTGTATGAATGGCCCATGAAGAAGAGAGGTGGTCCACAATATAATAATTAGAGAGGCTTTAATCCAGGAAACAAATGAAATTTTGGCAAAGGTTGAGATAGAGGAGGAATAGAATTGATAATATGTTACAATTGTAATCAACGGTGACACTTAGCTCGTGACTACCTGAATCCGTTTACAATGCACACATACTGTAGAGAACTGGACCATGCGATAAAATATTTTCCTCAACTAGTTGTGAAGTGGTAGACAAGAAGGAATCAAAACCATAATTCAAACCAGAATGTACAAAAAATATCAAGAGAGAAACGCAATGAAGGGCCAAAAATAGGAGTTGTTACATTTGAAGGAGCTATAATAGGGGTTGATGTGACAAATGGTGGAAAGTAGGCTAAGCAATGGGTAAATAATTCCATAGGGTCTATGCCAACAGTTGAATCTCAACAGGAAAAGGAGACATATAAGAGGGAAAGAAAAGAGGTACTTGGAGAGGACTGGAGAGCATCAACATCATATGTGTCACATGTCAATGATCACATGATGCCAGAGAAGCCACTAGGGGAGGTAAGAACTTTAAGATAATTCTTAAGAAGTTCTATAGAGCTAATGAAATATGAAAATGCATTGAATGCACTATATGAAATGATTGATCATTGCACATGAGGAAGGAAAACTCCCATCCCATAGAGGGTGGTGAATCAGGTACTGCATAGAAAGAGGACCAATGTAGAATTCATATTAAGTGCGTAGTTTGGGGAATATGATGTGGATAATGTTATCTTGGACTTGGGGTCCGATGTGAATTTATTACCAAAGTAGACCCAAGAGATGATGGGAAATACCAAGTTGATCTGGTCTCCTATTCAGTTAAGGCTCTCAAATGACCATAAGATAGTACCAATTGGCCAATTGACAAGAGTACCTGTGAACATAGATGGGGTGCACAGTACAATAAACTTTGAGGTCATTGAAATCATGAATGATAGTCAACCATATCCAGCACTGATGGGACTTGAATGGGAATTTGATAATCAAGTTATTATTAATCTAAAGAGAAGGGAAATTTTATTTGAAGTTAGATATTTGAAAGTGACTGCACCATTGGACCCAACAAAAGGAAAGAGATACATAGAGATAGAAAGAAGAAACATCGTTGAAAACTTGTATAACATGACTATGTGATTGGATGATTATGTTAACCCCACTGCAGATGGTGCACTAATTTGGAGAAGTACCGGTTTGTGTGCATCATATTTAGAATAAGGTCTAGAGCATTGGTCGGAGAGGACGCATGAAGTATCAACTAGACGATGTGCACATGTAACCCTATCATTGCACTGGATTGGAACAAAGTTATGTGATCCACCCAGGTATGATGAAGTGAATGATATAAGCTTGTTTGTAAAGGAATTTGAGTTGCAGGTACCCGAACAACAAATGTTGTTGGCACTAGATGTTGTCCTAAAAGCGACTCCAACCAGGTGGTGGGATACACACAAAGAAGGAATGGAAGACCGGTCATAGTGTATAATACTAATGCAAGGTTTGGTATAGAGGTAGAAAATATTGCACATAAGTATATAGAGGAGAGTGATCCAGCCGGTCATGTGGAGCAGTGCAGAAACATATGAAACTCAACATTGAAAGAGGAATGGATATACATGTTTATACATACATTGGATACAATCTCGAAGAACTGGTATCTAGAATTGGAAATGTTTAGAGATACAACCAACTAGGATGAACTAATTCAGAGGTTTAGGGCCACATTTAATTTTTAACATGAATCTCCATCAATAGATGCAATGCTACAGACTATTCGAACCAAGATCTTCTTCAAAGAAGGGTCGATGGAGGTGGTACTAGTCTGCAAGGTGCACATATCTGCTATGACTGTCCATGAGTTATTGGAGTGTTACAATGTTGCTAAGGAAGAAATTGATGAAGAAGATCCTAGGAATGTGAAAATACCTGAAACAAAAGGAGAATGGGCAATAGAAGGGCCAAAGCTTGAGTCTGTTGTGTACACACAACTAATAAATACACAAAAGGTAAATATTGGGATGACAAAGAATCCAAAGTTTGCACAGACAGGGGATTACTGGAGTGATGAAACAATAGAGAATATTGTAGATTTACTGTGTGAGTATCAAGACCTAGTCTCAACTACATTTTTAGAGATGAAGGGGATAGTTGGGGACTTAGGTGAGATTAATATTCCCTTGAAACCAAGTGCTAAGCTAGTGCGACAAAGGCCCTATAGGTTAAATACGAAGTACAAAGAGAATATAAAAGAAAAAATAGACATAATGTTGGATGCAAGGATCATTGAACCCATGGTGGAATCAAATTGGATAAGTCCAACGGTAGTGAAAGGCAGAAATACATGAGGGATCATGACTTGCATGAATTTGAGGAAGTTGAATGATGCATGTTTACATGATCCATTTCCCACACCATTCACAGGTGAGGTATTAGAGAATGTAGGAGGGAAAGAGACTTATTCTTTCACAGATGGATTCTCAGGGTACCATCAGATGAAAATTGTGTAGGAATATTGGTACAAGACTATGTTTGCGATAGAGTGGGGAATTTATCAGTATACAGTAATTCCCTTTGAACTGAAGAATTCCATTTCATTTTTTTCAAGAGTTGTGGTTGCTGCATTCAAGGAATTTATTCATAAGTTCTTTGAAGTATACTTAGATGATTGGAATCTGTTCAGTCTACTAAAGGATCACATAGAATTACTCAGGCTAATGATGGATAGGTGTAGACAATATCGAATTTCACTAAATTTGAAGAAGTGTATTTTTTGTGCACTATTTGGACTTTTGTTGCGCCATGTGGTATGCAAGAAGGGATTGCTAGTGGATCCGAACAAGATTGTAGTGATTCTAGATTTAGAACCACCTACATCAGTCAGATAACTGAGGACAACTCTGGGTCACATAGGATATTACAAAAATCTTATTAAAGGCTATGCACAGATCAAAACACATATGGAAAAATTGCTAAAGAAGGAAGCAAAGTTCCAATGGAATGAGGAATGTCAAAAGGGTTTGGACACCTTAAAGAAACAACTAGTGACCTCGATGATCTTGATTTTTCCATATTGAAACAAGGAGTTCCATTTTCATGTAGATGCATCATCCATAGCTTTGGGAGCAATTCTATCTCAACCAGGAGAGGGAGACATTGATCACCCAATTTCTTTTGCAAGTACTAAGAAGTTGTCCATAGTAGAGAATAATTACACCACTACAGAACGAGAAGGAATGGAAATGGTACATGCATTACAAAAGTTCATCAATTATTTATCAGGTTCTCACTTTAATATGTACACAAACCATTATGCATTAAAATACTCAGTGAACAAGTCAGTGTTTGGGGGGAGAATGTGAAGATGGGTATTGTTGTTCCAGGATTACGATTTTGAGGTTGTGGTGAAACCAGGGAAGCTAAATGTAGGACCAAATTGTCTATCGCACATACTATCAGGAGAAGAAACATGGATTTTAGATGAGATTTTACTAGATGCACAACTATTTGCAGTTAAAATGGTGGATGACTACTTCGCAGACATCTTGCAATTTTTAAGAAAATGAATGGCCCCATCAGACATGATAGTTGTGCAGAAGAAACAATTAGTAGTTGATTGTAGGAAAATTATACAAGTTGGGGGAAGATGGAATATTGACATGATGTGTGTTGGAACATGAAATACCTATGATACTCACAGAAGCACACAAAGGGATTGCATAAGGACATTACGTAGGTAAGGCAACGATCCATAAAATTTTCTGTGTAGGGCTCTAGTGACCCGCACTACATAAAGAGGCTAAAGAGCATTGTCAAGCATGCAATATTTTTGAAAGGGTAGGAAATCCATCCAAGAGGGATGAAATGCCTCTGCATCCACATGTTACATTAAAAGCATTTGATAAATGGGCCATATACTTTAAACATAAAAAGTTCCAGGTGGGGGACTTAGTATTACTATATGACAACAAGTTTATGCAACATCCTAGAAAGTTCATAATGCACTGGTTGGGGCCATATGTGATTAAGCATGTGGCAAAGGCAGGTGTAGTGTAGTTGGAAACTTTGAATGGATAATTCCTTGGAAGAATGGTAAATGGAAGTCAGATGAAGCTCTATAGAGACAACTGACCATTTGCACAGTAATATGAGCTGCATCAAAACCACATGTAGCATTGTAAATGTACTATAGTAGGGAAGTAAAACACAGAAAAACAAATAAAAAGTAGAAAAAGGAAGAAAACAAAACAAATACAAAGGGGAACAATAAGAAGTATCATGTAGTAAAAGGATGTATCACATAGATAAATGGAACAACATAAAGTAAGTTAAGTGAGTGCTACATTATAGTGCGTGAAAAGACTGTTAAGGGAATTAAAGCACACAAAAAACATTTAAAAATACATAAATAACAATATGTATTGGAGACGCGTAGTCATAAATAGAAGGCGTTGCCAAGGATCGAGACAGATTGGAAAATCTAGGAAAAATTTGACGAAGGATTGGCATTAAAGTCACAGCAAGGAAAGTATTAATGGATGATTCTGACCAGATTTGACACTTTCGATGGGCGTGAAAGTAGTCATACAATTGTTGAAGGGTGATAAAATAACCAAAGGTCCCGATGGAGAAATTTATTTGCAAGTTAACAAAACTGTGAGCATAGAGATAGAACTAGAAAGAACCAGACTCGACTTAGAGTCGAACTAAAATCACACCAGAATAAACACAGAGTAAGCAAAGAAACTTGTCACATGAAACCATGGCCTCGTTGAAAATTGGAGTGCCATCAACAGTGACACATAAGAAATTGAAACGACCACCGGTGTTCAAGAAAACACTTGGAGCTTCGGCTTCACAAACGTAATTTCACAGGGACTACATCCCACCAAGGAAGGAAAACGCATCTGAATTTCAAGTCCTTGTAGATGGAAAATACCCACTAGTCACACCACCTTCACAAACGTAATTTCACAGGGACTACATCCCACCAAGGAAGGAAAACGCATCTGAATTTCAAGTCCTTGTAGATGGAAAATACCCACTAGTCACACCACCAAACCCACTTGGTGTAAGTGTTGAAGGAGACATGCTAGAAAAAATTGTCGTTATGAAATTTGTCGATCATGATATCACGAATGAGCAGAAGTTTCTTGAGCTGGCAAGGGAAAAGTATGTGTGCACCAAGAGCATACTGGGAATAGAATAAATACTACTAGAAATGCAGATGTGGGAAATAAGACTTGAGAATTCAAGGATACTGAACCTACTAGAGGTTCCACACTTTGGTGTAGCCTGGAAATCAATGCTTTTGTTAAGTTACTACTCAATTATGTCCATGGAGGAACATTGTGGCTTGACCTACCGATGTCGATAGATACCGCATTAATTGCATGGATCATGGGGCTACTAGAAGCAAGAGAGGATATGAACACCTTGTTCAAAAACAAAGAAGAGGAGAAAGCCCAATCAAAAGCCATGAATTATAAGTTTCACACCTTTAGGGGGAAAAAGGGGTTGGATGTTGCGAACATAAACAACAAAGGGGTTTGGCTTGCAACATAGGTGTTGGCATGCAAATCATTGCGGAAGTGCCACAAGGATGAAGTACCAGCTGCAATAATCGTTGTTGAGATTATGTACCTTGGGAGGTGTTCCCCATGTGTTTGTACTCTCGTGAAGACCACATTTCTGAATGGATTTATAGATGAGGAGGTGTACATTGAGTATCCATAGGGGTTTGAGGTGAGTGAGAGGGAGACTCACGTGTGTCTTTTGAGAAAGGAACTTTATGGTATAAAGCAAGCTCCCTGAGATCGGTATTCACATATTGACATATACTTGCTTCAGATGGGCTTCGAGAAGAGAGATGTTGATCCTAACATCTATTACATCATTACAGGTGAGGACACACTCATTCTCATTCTATATGTGGATGAATTTTTCATCACAGGAGTCAAGGATCTCATAGTTGAGTGCAATCTGGGACTTGCATCAGAGTTTGAGATGAGTGACATTGGGTTGATGCACTATTTTCTAGGTATGGAGGTATGGAAGGAGGAGGGACACATATTTCTTGGGTAGGGGAAGTATGTTGCAAATATTCTGAGGAGATTTCAGATGGAGAACTACATACCTATGTTGACACACATGGTTACCAACTGGAAGAATCTTAGTGCTTCAGATTCCCAGTTGGTAGATGCTACAGTTTATATGCAATTGATAGGTTCACTTATGTATCTGGTCAACACCAGACCAAATATTTGTTTTTCCATGAACACTCTCATCCAGGATATGGTAGAGTCGAGGAGTGTTCACTGGATTGGGGAAAAACACATGTTGAGGTACATTGATGGGACAATTGATTTTGTCCTAGACTATATCAGAGGTGAAGGGGTCAGTTTGGTTGGCTACACCGACTTAGAATGGGCAGGATGTGCTACTGACAAGACAATCACCTCAGGGTTCTACTTTGGTTTGGGATCAGGACTTGTTTCCTGGTTCAGCTAGAAACAAAAGTCAGTTTATTTGAGTTCGGTCGAGGCAAAGTACATGGCATTTAGTTAGGCCAGTTGTGAGGCCATTTGGATTCGTAAGATGCTAGTATGATTATTTGGTCAAGAGATGCCATCGACCATCATACACTGTGATAATCAAAGTTGTATCAAAATCTCTGAGAATCCATTTTTCCATGACCGGTCAAAGCACATTGAGATCAGGTATCACTTCATCTGTGATTGGGTTCAGAGAGGCACAATACAATTATAGTATATATTGAGTGGCGAGCAGATTGCAAACATCCTCACCAAGGCCCTACCAAGGGGAAAACATGTCTACTTCATAGACAAGATGGGCTTGGTGAGAAACACCTTCCTCGGTAAGAGGGAGTGTTGAAATAATGTACCTTGGGAGGTGTTCCCCATATGTTTGTGATCTCCTAGACACATGTGGGAAGTACTATGTACTTTGTGCCTTGTACTTTATGTATAATTTGACTTTGACTTAGGAGATTTAAGTCAAAAGTGAAATTTTGTCATTTATGCCTAAAATGACTATTAATTCACTTTGTGGGTGAATTATAGACATAAAGTGAACTTAGGGAACTTAACCCAAAGTGGGTTTTTGAGTGAGATTCTTTTGGAGAGATCTCAACCTTTGATTATATGGGAGATGGGATGATCTTAGCCATCCATATCTTAGGTATCCTTATGGAGGTTCAAGAGGGGCACAAAGGGAAAAGGAGAGCTCATTCACTCATTTGCTCACTTGGAGAGATTGAGAGAGAGCTTGGAGATAAGGTTTGTTTCATGAGGTGAGGCTAGCTTGGGTGCATGCTTTCATGGAGAGAGCCTTCAAGCTTTGGGCCTTGTTTATTTACTAAGGAGCTTCCAGTGTTGAGGAGGGCGCATCAACAATGGGGAGGACTTACACCTGTCAAATTGTAGTGGGGTCAGTTTCATAGGGAGACCACACACCAGTATCAGAGTACTATGGAGGGGTTTTCCATTCAAAGCTCACAGTTTGCATATGCAATAGTTTCACTGGATTTGGGAGCATTTATGAGGGGCACACCTGGTTCATTTGGACTTGTGTTTTAGCTTGGATCAAGCTGTTATTGTATCAAGTTCATCTATATTTTGTACTTGTTGTATTTCACCATCTATTCAAGAGGGGAACAAAGGGAAAAGGAGAGCTCATTCACTCATTTTCTCACTTGGAGAGATTAAGAGAGAGCTTGGAGATAAGGTTTGTTGCATGAGGTGAGACTAGCTTGGGTGCGCACCTTCCTAGGGTGCACCTGGTTCATTTGGACTTGTGTTTCAGCTTGGATCAAGTTGTTATTGTATCAATTTCATCTATATTTTGTACTTGTTGTATTTCACCATCTATTCAAGAGGGGCACAAAGGGAAAAGGAGAGCTCATTCACTCATTTGCTCACTTGGAGAGATTGAGAGAGAGATTGGAGATAAGGTTTGTTGCATGAGGTGAGGCTAGCTTGGGATCATGCTTTCATGAAGAGAGGAGGAGAGGAATTACACCTATCAAATTGCAGTGGGATCAGTTTGAGAGGGAGACCACACACCAGTATCAGAGTACTATGGGGGGGTTTTCCATTCAAAGCTCACAATTTGCATATGCAATAGTTTCAGTGGATTTGGGAGCATTTATGAGGGGCGCACCTTACTAGGGCACACCTGGTTCATTTGGACTTGTGTTTCAGCTTGGATCAAGCTGTTATTGTATCAAGTTCATCTATATTTTTTACTTGTTTTATTTCACCATCTATTCAAGAGGGGCACAAAGGGAAAAGGAGAGCTCATTCACTCATTTTCTCACTTGAAGAGATTGAGAGAGAGCTTGGAGATAAGGTTTGTTGCATGAGGTGAGGCTAGCTTGGGTGCATGCTTTCATGGAGAGAGCCTTCAAGCATTGGGCCTTATTTATTTACTAAGGAGCTTTCAGTGTTAAGGAGGGTGCATCAACAATGGGGAGGACTTACACCTATCAAATTGCAGTGGGATCAGTTTCAGAGGGAGACCACACACTAGTATTAGAGTACTGTGGAGGGGTTTCCATTCAAAGCTCACAGTTTGCATATGCAATAGTTTCAGTGGATTTGGGAGCATTTATGAGGGGCGCACCTGGATCATTTGGACTTGTGTTTCAACTTGGATCAAGCTGTTATTGTATCAAGTTCATCTATATTTTTTACTTGTTGTATTTCACCACCTATTATCCTCATATATAGACATATATTCCAAACTGGTTTTCCCCAGGGGGGTTTT